>CAKNYM010045940.1:22538-41314 GCA_932195095.1 Andricus curvator
TGTGGGTCAAAAAAAACTTTTAATTTTTTTTTCTTTAGTTACCATGTAAATGTCGTCCGAGATGACAAAAAAAAAATCTGGAAAAGTTTGAGCTCTTAATATTAATATTAAGAGGTGGCGAATTGTGATTTTCGATTTCCCATTTAAATAACACAGGAAATTTTTTTTTTTTTTTAATTTAAATGCGCTCGAACGAATTTTTGTCTAGTGAGAATCAATACATATTCTTGTAGGAAATTTAACGATCTACAAAAAAGGTCATATATAATTTTTTGCTAAGTCGACTCCTTTAAAAGTTATTTAAGGTTAAAGTTCAACCTCAAATTGTAAATGATTAATTTTTCAAATTTTCATATTCTATCACGAAATAATGGCTCAAAAACATCAAATATTATATTATTTGTGAATTCTCTTGTTTTCATTCGACAAATTCACAGAGAACATTTTATGTCATTCAGCACGATTTAAGTCAAAAGCGTTAAAAAGACATTTTAATGTAGTTGAAAGTACTGTAAAGATTGTTACATACTTGTCTTTTGCCGAATAATTGTTAATTCTTAATCTAAATTTGAGTTATTACTATGTTCAAAAATGATAAATCACCTCTGGTACTTGAGTGAACAGCTGGCAATTATTTCTCTGTTTGACGATAATGTGCCTCTATTTGTAAAACAAAAAATGATTCGAGCTTTGAACAAAAATGAAATAAGCACTAATAAGAAAAAAAAAATTTGAAATCGAGAAAGAAAATTTCGACACATTGTTGTCAGCAGACCTGAGTGACTTTATTTCAAGGAAGTCTTTGACTATATTTCAAATGTTTGACTTACCTATTGACTTCATCGATAAAAATGTAGAAATTTGGACACAGGATGAGAGCTATCAAGAGAGTCTGGCATTTTTTAAACGTCTCAGCGTTGTGAATGATGTAGCAGAAAGAGGAGTTGCATTGATTGAACAGTACAACAAATGTCTTACTAAGAATCACCGGGAAAAAGTTCCCGGTTGTAACAAAGATAATTTAGTTTGATTTTAAGATTAGTGAAAAAAGTACAAAATATCCAATAAAAAATGTTATTCCAATTAAAAAATGATTGAAATACCGCTTTTATTATTTTAAATTACCTAATAGTCAATTGTAAACAGGGCATTTATTATTTTTACTAGGAATGATTAATTTTTTTAAGTCTTTACTCAAGTAAAGTAAAATTCCGACATTTTTAAGAAATTACGTACAGAAAAAAAATCAATTTTTTTAGAATTATCGATATTTTGTGAGTATTTTATAGTTTTACGTGAGAATACGCGATAAGATTTACAAATAATATAATATTTTAAGTTTTTGAGCCATTATTTCGTGATAGAATATGAAAATTTAAAAAATTAATCATTTGCAATTTGAGGTTGAACTTTAACCTTAAATAACTTTCAAAGGAGTCGACTTAGCAAAAAATTATATCAGACCTTTTTTGTAGATCGTTAAATTTCCTACAAGAATATGTATTGATTCTCACTAGACAAAAATTCGTTCGAGCGCATTAAAATTCCAAATAAAAAAAAAATTCCTGTGTTATTTAAATGGTAAATCGAAAATCACAATGCGTCACCTCTTAATATTAATATTAAGAGCTCAAACTTTTCCAGAATTTTTTTTTCGTCATCTCGGACGATATATTCATGGTAACTAAAGAAAAAAAAATTAAAAGTTTTTTTTTGGCCCACCCTATATATATATATATATATATATATATATATATATATATATATTATGACACATGCATGATTTCAGCCCTTTTCGACGCCTATGAAGCGGGGCTAAAGCTCTACTTTTTACTCCCTAGGGACTGAAAAGTGACGTCAGAGGTGAATAATGAAAATTATGCATCTATGAGCTCGCATTTTATGATTATCAGCCCACTCACCGTAAAAACTGTGAGGAAATTTTGATTGCAGATAATAGAATTTTGCGGTTATTTATGTAAAGTTACCATATATACCTGTAAAATTACCATAAATGACCGAAAATTTTCATAAATTTCCGAAAATTTGTGGAAATTTTTAAAAATGAATTTTGGGCAATCCATGGTAAGTTACAAATCACCTCTAAAATTACCATTAATTACGTTAACATTAAATTCATGCTTTTTCCCCTAGGTGCATAATATACTATATAAGGACAGAGGAAAAGATTATTCGTAATTAACTCGCGCAAGTGTTGTATACTTATTACAGTGTTATAGAAAACATCCTAATTTTTTCTTCTAAAATGGCTCGATCCCCTAAAAATTGTTCCTTTTCGTGTCAAAATTTCCTCTGAATATTGGCAAAATTAAAAAAAAAAAAGATTTAGCTATCTCTTAATCCCATTATTTGCAAAAAATTGCTTATGTTATTTTAGTTTCCGCTGTTCACAGATTTTTTTACTTTAGAATACAAAAGGATAAAATGTATATGTGCCGACATAAAATAATCTATTAATAGTGGCAATTAAAAAAGCAATTTTGTGCAAAAATAGACATTAGAAATCCCTAAATATATATTTTTTAATAATGCCAATATTCAGGGGACATTTTTACACCGAAAGGAACAATTTTTATGGCAGCCATTTTGGAGGAAAAATAAAGCCTTTTTTGGACCACCCTTCATTTATTCCTAATTTTTTACCACTTTTAATAAACTCAGGTAATTTACAATTTAACGATCCACAGATATGCATAAAGAAATGGTTTTTAAAAAATGTATTATGTAATACTTTGAAGGGATGTAGGATCAGAATTTTTCTAAAAAATACGATACCTATAGATACCTGGCAAGAAAACTGGAATTGTCAGGGATTTTTTTACAGAATTTGAGTAGACGCCCTGAGATAATTCTAAAGATAATATTTTGTAATATTTGTATTGATATGTTTTAACATATAAAATATCCACAAAATATACTGATTAACAGTATACATTTCCGTGCAACAGTCTCAAATCAGCTGATAATTACTTTTACATTTTCCAAAATAAAAAAACTAAAACTCCAAAACTGTCGCTTCATTTAAACTATTTAATTAGTTTCTCACAAGTAGCGATACGTTTTACTGGTTAGTATATGAGAGCAGAAAGAATCATAAGTCTGAGCGTAATGCGTACGATTTATAGATATAAAATAGCTTTATGTATGCGTATAGGTTATTAGCATACGATTCGTAAACAAACCACACTGTAGCCAGCGAGCAACGTCCAAGCATACACAAATATATAGAGAAGTTTTGTAGTTCATACATTTCCGCCCGTCTTTCTTTTTGACATGCACCAGCGTGAAACACAAGATCACATGACCCCCATTTTTCGTATAGTGGTTTAGAAAGATTGCGAAGCGTTTATTTCGCTTCTTTCAAAGCACTGTACCATTTAAATGTTTTTTCACTTTGCGCCAATGTCAGTGAAATAGGAATTGTTCAATTAACAAAATATATTTTTTTTTTACATTTTTAACTCTTCTGTTCATGGTGAAATGTTGTGGGTAGAAAAATTTGCAAGTTCCTTTTTGGCCACTTTTTGTGGTTCATGGCCCACTGTGGACTGGTCACAGAAATAATGTTGGTCAAACCACTACCCTTTTCCAGCGCCCAGTGGCGGGCGCGAAAGCGCCCCAGGGACTGGTCACATACATAATGTTGGTCAAACCTCTACCCCTTTCAAACTTCTCGTGGGAGGCATTAAGGCATTCCTGTCACTGGTTACAGAAATAATGTTGGTCATACCCCTACCCCTTTCCAAGGTTTCGTGGGGGAAGACACCCCCTGCTAACAATTCCGGACGAATTTCGGACAAATTCCGGATTCGGAAATTTGTCCGAAATTGTTCGGGACGTGATCCGGTTTTTGTCCTCCGGATTCTATTCGATCGTGTCCGAAATTCGTCAGGTCGAAGCTTCGACCGGACCTCTCCTGTACACCTCTCTAACATATGTGCCCATGGCTCCATTTCGTATCCACATACCCTATTCCATTTGTCTTCCTTTTTTATTTTTTGCAAATATTCTGGTTCCGTCACTCCTTCGACCATCATATACCATCTATTGTACCTCGACTCCATAATCATTGTCCACCTCTCTTCTCCTTGTTTTAATAGCTCTAACTCTATGTCCTCCCACTCCAGTACCCCTTTTTCCCCTATCTTCACCCTAATCCTGGTTTCAGTAAAAATTTCCTTTATCCTGTCCACCAATCCTTCCTCTCTCGTTCATTGCCTGCCATAGCACTTTTCTATTGACTGAGTCAAAAGCTGCTTTAAAATCTACGAACAAGGCGACTAATTTCCCTCTTTTTCTCCCTAAGTTTCTGTTAACCAAGTATTTGAGTACGTAAATGTTATCTATTGTCCCCATCCCTTTTCTAAATCCCGTCTGATTGTGTGGGATTCTTTGTTTCTCTTATATCTGATTCTCTAACCTTTTTCTTAGAATTTCTGCGTATATTTTATAACCCACTGGCATGAGAGTGATCCCTCTGTACTCTTCTACCTTCTTACCCTCCCCTTTCTTGACAAGCGGTACCACCAGACCTGTCATCCACTCCTTCGGCCACCCTTCTCCTTTCCAGACCTTGTTGCAGATCTTCCACATCCCTTCCATAATTCCTTTTTCTCCATACTTCATCGCTTCGTTCTCCATACCATTCTCTCCTGTAGCCTCGTTTCTTTTCAGTCTATCTATCGCCTCATCCACTTTTTCTCTTGTTATTTCATTCCCTTCCTCCATTTCTTCCTGTACTATCCTTCTATTTTCCCCTTTGATCCTATTTTGTTCGCCCCCTAACAGATCCTTAAAATAATCCATCCACTCGCCCATTTCTATTTCTTCATTCACGCCCTTCCTTCCTCCTCTTTCCCTATTTATCACATCCCAGACCCTACCTTCTTTGATCGCTTTTTCTACTTCTTCGTATTTCTCCTTTCCCTTTTGCTTTTTCCTTTCCAGCATTCTCTCATGTTCTCTTTTACACCTGTTGTACTCCGCATTCTCTATTTCTCCTTTCACCATGAAAGTCAAATTTGCGGGTATTTTCACTATCATTTTCGTAATTAGCGAGTCAAAATACATGGATATACGCAGTTTCAAATTATTCGAAGGTATGTACTATTCGGAACTTTACCCAATATTTCTCCTTTATTCATAATGTGTCCCCTAAGAGTGTACATGACTTCCATCTCTTACAACACTTCCTACTACATATTTTATAAAATCTTATCCTTACTATTTACAGGTATTTACACCTATTTACAGAAAATCTTATATCTATATCCTTATTTCTATTTTTTGACGATAGCGCAATTTGGGACGTGTTAGCGAACGACTGATCGAAAGCGAGAGTGCAAGAGAGAGAGAGAGAGAGAGAGCGATAACGCAAACGCATCTTAATTTACTTTATTTTTCAGCATCCATTCTTTCATTCTTTCTCAATCGCTCCCCTAGCACCCTCTAACTCCTTCATCCACTCTTCCCCCAAACCATCCTCCCCTAGAATCTTTACCACATTCTCTTGCTAGCTTCCTTTATCTTCCATTCCTCTCCTACATCCTTCCCATGCATGCTCCCATGCTTCCTCTTCCCGTTCACAGATTCTGCACTTCCTGTGCTCTTTTTTTTCCCTATACATACCTGCTCTTACTTCGTTTCCAAATCTAAAACCTTGCTATTCTAGTCCATCTTTTCTCTCCCCATCCCTTTTCTAAATACTTTGGTACTCCTTCCTTTTCAATCATCTTATTCCATTGATTACATTTTGATTCCTCAATCATCCTCCATCTTTCTATTAATTGTCTTTCCCTCTCCCTTTTTCCATTTCTTCATAGTTGACTCCAGTCCCGCCTTCTATATCTCTAGCCTTGAATAACTCCCTCCTTTCTTCTTCCCATCTTGTTAATTCCATCGCCCTCCCTCTTCTTTCTTCTACCTCCATCTAACACTTTCTGGCGAACTCCCCTCCCTTTCCTTCCCTCAGCTTCGTCTCAAAATTCCATGCCCTCTTTCCCGCCCTAGTACGTAATTTATCCCTTTGCGCTTCTTCTCTCACCATATATCCCGGCGTACTCCAGTCTACCCCTAACGTCCACCTTATATACCTTTCTTGTAAACTCTCAAACTCTTTCCTTCCCCATATCTCTGCTCCATAACCTAATACGGGCCATACCAGCGTATCAAATAACCACATAACCACATTCTCCTTCTCCAATTTTTTTAAACCTTTTTTTTCCTATTCCCCATATCTGTTTCATTAACCCTGCTGCCTTTTTATCCTTTCTCTTATATGAGCTCTATGATCTCCATTTGCTTGCAAGGTATATCCCAAATACTTAAACTCTTTTACTTCTTCTAATTTTATTCCCTTCCATCTCCCTGTCCATTCTTTCTTCCCCCTTCTTTTCTAAACCTCATTATCTTTGTCTTTTCTACATTTAAACTCAACTTTTTTCCATCTGAATATTTCTCTAATCCTGTAATTAAGCCCGCCATCCCTTCTTCATCCTCTGCTCTCAACACTATATCGTCTGCGTATGCCAGTGTATATATCTTTTCGTTCCCTATCCTAATTTCTCCCCACCCTTTTCTCTTGATTTCTTCTTCCAAGTCTGATATTAATATATTAAATAAAATTGGGCTGAAAGGACATCCTTGCCTTACTCCTCTCACTAACCAGTAACTATCTCCTACTTGCTCTACTACCTTTACCTTGCTTTTTGCCTCTCTAAAAATTTCCGATACTCTCTTTATTAATCCCTCTCGTATCCCCTTTTTCACCATAACTTTTTCTATCTCGCCTCGGTCTAATGAGTCAAACGCCACCTTTAAGTCCACGAACATTGCTATCATTGCACCTTTCTCCCTTTTAATCCTCTTATTTACTAAATAGTTCAGAACATATATATTGTCCGTCACCCCCATGCCTTTTCTAAACCCTGTCTGATTCGTTGGATCTATCTTTTCTCCGCAAATTCTTTTTTTAATCTCTCCGATAAAACAGTCACATATACATTATACAGTGTTGGCATTAGTGTTACTCCTCTATAATCTTTAAGCTCCTCGCCTTTGCCTTTCTCCACTATTGATATCACTACTCCTTCTTTCCTTAACAGGGGAGCCAATATGGCAACCAAAATTTCATATATTTATCTGAAACTTGGTTTAAGGGAGTCTCTGGGGTCTTGGATTTCGAATTCAACGTCAAAAATTACAAACTCAAAATGGCAGATCCAATATGGCGGATCTAATATGGCGGTCAAAATTGCAACATTTTGATATATTTCTCTGAAATTTATTATAAGTGAGTTTTCGTGGTCGTTGATTTCGAATTTAACGTCTAAAATTAAAATTTTACAGTAGCAAATTCAATACGGCACTCATATTATCAAAATTGTGTTCTCATTTGTATGATACTTGGTAGAAGGGGGTTTCTGGGGTCGCTGATTTCGAGTATAATATCAAAATAGCAAAATTGACAATTGCGGATCCAATATGGCGGCGGCAATAAAGAAACTTTTTCGGAATCGCATGAAACTACTGCACTACTGCTGTCGCTGCTAAACACTCAAAGAAATGTCCTCTTGTGACAAGAGGATGTTTCTTGACGTAAATGGAATTTCCTCCTAAATTTAAGGTTAAGAGGATTTCCATTTATCACAACAGGAATCCTTTCGCAGCAAAAATTATTCTTATGCGACTAACTTCACCTAATCATGCAGCCAAATAATTCTGCCTGGGTAAACAATATATTCACGTGGATCAAAATAAAACAGGCAAGAGGACAATGCTTCAGTTTCAAGACAACTTGTTCTGTGAGTGAAACGTCGTTCCCGACGCGCTGGACTACTACTACTACTGGACTACTTCATGTATAATACATGTTTTCACCGGATGAATAATCAATAATAATTAAATTCACGAAACGACAGATTCCCGAAAATATCCCCTCAAAATTTTGTATCCAGCGTCCTTTAAAACTTTAAAACGACCCTTATACCAAGTTTCAGACAAATATATGAAAATTTTTCAATTTTGGCCGCCATATTGGATTCGTCATTTTATATTCGTAATATTTGACGTTAAATTCAAAGTAAACGACTCCAAAAACCCCCTTATACCAAGTTTTAGAAAAATATGTCAAAATTTTGCCAATTTGTCCGCCATATTGGATCTGCTGTTTTTAATTTGTAATTTTTTACCATCAAATTGGAAATGACCAATTCCAAAAACTCCTTTATACCAAGTTTCAGGAAAAAATGTAAAAATTTTGCAATAGTGTCTGCCATATTTGATCCGCCATTTTTAATTTGTACTTTTTGACGCCAAATTCGAAATCAATGACCTCGTTTCGAGGTCATTGATAAGACAAACTCAACGTAAAATCGAATTTTGGCCACTTTTTGTGATTCCTGGCCACTGCGCGAACGGATAATCCGCTTTCTTGTTTATGCACATATATTTAAGTTGTATGGCAAAAGTATCGAGAAGTAGCAAATTTATCTTGAAGATGTCACGTAACACAGACAGGGCTTGTTTTGTTCTCGTCTTTTGGATCTCGCGCTACGTGCTTGGTCATTATACTTCTTCCACATTTGTGCACAGACCTTTTAAAATTAAAGGTCAAAGCATCGACAACTGTAATTTGGTGATTGTAAATTCTCTTTTGTTGAAGCACGCAATTTTATCCAAGATGCAAACTATTCTACATATCAAATGTATTTTATACTTATTTCTGTACCTCGGTCCGGGACTGCTTATTCAGATATTGCAAAAAAAAGTACAAAGTTTATTACTCATGATTACTTAATTTTTATTTTTTATTTTGCATTAATTTTTATCACCAGCTACCCCAAAAATGTATCATTTCAATAATAGTATATTGTCTCCCACTAGGTTCACATAATACTTTGTCCAACACTCGCGATGGAAACTCGGCTGAGGAGGTCGTCGAGAGACGACGAAGGTGTCGATTTCTCAACTGATGACGTCACAGTGGTCGAAGGAAGTACTTTTCCCACTAGTAGGAAATCCATCCAATCCATCCATCTCAACCATATATATATTATTCAAATGTCTAACTCTGATTAATTTCCCATTATTCTAATTTAAGATGTTCAAATTCATAAATGAGAAAAACAATTATCGATTTTATAAATAATTTTGATAAGGAATTCTCCATTTTGAGGTGGAGTGTGAAAAAAAATATTTATTTCACTTGAACACAATCTACAATTTTTCGTTGAACAACCATATTAAATGTATACAAGAATTTTACATTTTTCACGTCGTACGTTAACAAAAAAACTGGCCAACGGACCGTTACATTTTCAAATGCACAAATCGGGGCCGTGTGAAACGTTTCCAATTGGAATACATAATATTGCGCAATCTCCGCATGTGAGTCACTCTATCTTTGTCCCTATGCTGCTGGTGCCCAGATAACAAAATGCCTGCACAGTGCGAGCATCATGGATCGCACTCGTGCGGATAAGGCCGCATTACGTGAGTTTAAATCACCACGCAGATGTGTTTTCCATGTGGTCGCATTATTTTGCACTTCGTGCGCGTGGCACGCGTGCGGGTAAAATGCGAACACGTAGAGCGAGTAAAATGATTGTCAAAATCATTGTTGAAAATATGAAAATTATAACTCAATAAATACCATTTGCACTTGGTACTGAATAATAATTATTAAAAAGAATATGATTTTTCGAGCTTAAATCAAATGTGAACAATCCCAGCAAAGAAGATAGAATTGATACGAATTGGGGCGAATTAACATTTTTGTTATGCGCGTGAATCCCGTATTCTGAATGGTTCAAACGCATTGAGACGCATTTAGATGAATGGAGACAGCGCGAATTGAATGCATGTGAATTCATATGAATGCGTGTTCAAGGTCAATTAGAAAAAAAATTAATAAAAAGTGCATGCGTCGAGACTTGAAACAGCGATCCCTCGTGTAACAGTCTAGAGTAACCGCCCCTGAGCCACTAGACAATTTACTGAACATTTACAATAAATTCTATATACCCTGCACGTTGGTTTCCTGTTACGGATTAAATTGTATAAATCAACACTTGCTGAAATTCACTGTAACGCATTGGGGCGAATTCAAGTGTGTATTTTACTCTCGCGAATTCAGACGCATTGACCAATGTTGAAGCGTTTGCGTGCCGACGCATGGAAGTGTATTCGCTGACTTTAGACTTTTGCACCGTATTTGTACGTATAGAAAGATTCAAAATTAAAATACCGTCTTCACGAATTTACACGCATTGGCACAAAGGTCCAATGCGTCATTATCGCAAAGCGGGATTTGCACGGTGTCTTAGTCTTTTCAATTCAATTCGTATCAATACTTTCTTTTTTGCTCGGATACTCTCCACGTGCAAAGCATTGAGGTTATATTATTTTTTTATGTACACCACAGAAATAAAAATAATAGGTGGTATAATCCCTCGATCACGTACTAAGAGAAGATGAAATTAAATACTAATTACAGATATAAAGTGACCACAGCACGAAAAACCGAAAAACCGACGCCAGAAAAGTGGAAAACACGCGCAATGTAGCCCGCCATCAGTGAAGTGCAAGGTTGGTGAGGGGCTGAGGTGACTGTAGGGAAAATTAAAAAAAACTTTTTGATGAAATAATAAAATCGATATTTTTTTTCATATTGATTTCAATATTTTATTGAACAGATATTGAAAAACAAAAAGTAATTTCCAAGATTCACCAAATGAAAATATTTTTAATTTGTTTATTTATACTGTTAATTTTGTAATAAAAAATTGTAGCGATTCATGCATTCATTGTGCTCTCATTAGGTTCGCACTTCATGCTCGCACGTGTGCGAGCACTCCGCGACTCCTTGCACTCGCACTGAGTGCGCAGCATTTGTGCACGCACGGCGTGAAACTCACCGCGTGCGAGGGAAATGCGACGAACAATTGTTATCTGGGTGTTTTTCATGCAAGAGTCACAAATAGGGTTACCAGATGGTCCAAATGAGCAAAGCGGACACTCCACAATCCCACCCCCTCTATAAAAAATGAAAAGAAAAAATAATTTTTTAAACATTTGAAATGATAAAAAAATAAAAATAAAATTTCGAAAGAGCGTGACTTATTTGGTGATTCTCGAACCATATCATACTCTACCTGGAGTTTGGATGGAATTTAAATCAAAATAAATTCAGCAAATACTGATTTTCTGAGCCCTGTGAATACTTTATGAAATCTCTACATTGGAAGTCTTTGAAATTGAACTGGACCCTAATTAAGTCACGTACGGTCTGTACGGACAATCGATTTCGCTCATCAGTCCATTGAGATTCTATGAGTCAAGCTCAGCTTAGAGGGCAGCACCGTGAGTGGAGATATACGTATACCTTGTACGCAGGCATAAGGCATTATCTACAGTTTCCTTAGTTTTTTGTTATTTGGAAAGCGACTTGCTTCTTTATTTTTACACCCCATTGCCGCATGCACACCTGGCATTTCGAAAATAGTGCTTTAAGCTAACACCTAAACGCTGCGTTAGGAAGGACTGATATAATTCGAATAGCAGACGTTACCACCGTTGGAACCGTCATCTCGCGTATCTCCACGCGCACTAGCGGCCACAGGTGTCAGTCGCCGTCCCCATAATAGCAGAACAGTTTATAACAATACGATATCATTATATATTATTTGCTCAAGCATTCTATAACCAAGTGATGAACAATATTATAAATTAATTAAAACGTATTAACCAGGCGACAATTATGCAAAAACACCACAGAAACAGAGAAAAAGACACCAAAAACTGGAAAACACACGAGACACACACGAGCGCGGTAGCGTGCTGACAGTTTAGAGACTTGTTGGACATTCGCGTCGGCGGTGGCGGCTGCGCCATCATCATTTCAACACTTGAGTGCGCTTTTTAAATTTCTTATCTCAACTTGGAAGTATTAAAATCATTAAAACGAATTAAAATTCAATTAAAAATTACGGCTTAATTAAAGTATTGAAAAAAGTGTTAAAAATGGGAAAATATTAACTAAAATCCCATGTAATCTTGTGTAATATATTGTGATATTAAGAAATTTTAGTTGAAAATAAAGTATAAAATTACAGTTTTAAAATAAATAAAATACATAGAAGATTATATTGAAATTGTATAATCACGCGTTTTATGCGGTCTTTTTACGGAGCAAAATTTCAAAGTTCAACATATTTTTTCTAACTAATTACAACTCCGATGGACTTTGTATTTTGCCATTATTTTTTTTGTCCAAATTAATTTTCCATAAAAAAAATAATAAAGTAATTCTTTTTTTTGGAAAAAAAAAATTAATTCCCCCCCCCCCCCCCGCTATTTTTATTGGAAAAATTAACTTGGAAATTAACAAAATTTGGAAGTCAGAAACGAAGTCAATGGGAATTGTGGTCAGAAAAAGAATTTGGAACTTTTTCAAATTTTGCTCTGTGAAAAAGGAATCTAATAATAATTTTCTCAATAAACAATATCTAGGATTTAACTAGGATCTAATTAGATTATTATTATTATGGAAATATTTATTATCTGCAGGCTGGACGCACGCGTGCGTCGCAGACAGGCTGCCATACGCAGTCATACGTGAAGTACGTCGTGATGGCGATAAGTGACGCATTGCGCACGCACTATACCTACCCATCACAGCATTGCGACAGGTGATGGCAGCATGCGTGCGTTATGATTCGCACAGCGTGCCTCGCACGCATGCGAGTACTGTGCGTCGCACGATTGTTATCTGGGTACGTGAAAAATAACTAAATATATACATTAATACATTAATAATCAAGTTACTTGTAAAAAAGCATTAAAGATTCCTTTAAATCTTCAAAAAAAGACACTCTACATGTATAGATGAATAGTTTTTAGTCAACAAAAACATGCTCTTTGAACAGACATCTTTAAAATGTTTTTACTTGTATATCACAACAACAAAAAAACCTCTTCAACTGGATTTAATACAAGATGATTTAAGAAGTTTCAGCAAGATGTTTCAAGGGGATAGTCAGTTTAGAAGATTAGCAATAACAGACGGCGCAGCGCCATGTTCTGCATGACCTACTATCGGCGCAAAAATTATAGGCATCTGCCTTTGAAGCTCAACAACTCTGCCAAAAAAAATGCTAGAGTAATAAGTAAATAGTCATTTGAAAGTGCAAGTGTTTCACGTAAATGAGCCCGAAGCGTTAATGTAAAAAATTTGTTGTGCTTTGCAGACTGAAAAATGTAAAAAAAAGTAAGGAATTTTGGGCACATTTAAGAAGAGTCAAGTTTAGAGCATTATTTCATATACAAGAGGCAATGGGAAAAATTTGAAAAAATTCATGAATAGGAGGAAAACATTTGTGAACAAATTGCAGTTGACAAATTTGAGAAATAATAAAAATTGTTGCTTAAAATTACAAAAATGTACAACCATACTATCTTGGGTTCTAATAAAGATATTAAAGCGATTGAAACTGCGAATTGTAACGGATAGGCTGTGTAATTACTTACAATCTCATGGAAGGATGTGATTGTTTTATTTTTCGTGGAAATTGCGATATTTTTAGACGTTTTTTTTGTTGGAAAACAAGTGTGAGAAAACTGCGGGGATCCTTTTTTTTTGCTTCCGACCGCTCGTGCCTTTCTTCTACTCGTGCTTCTGAACTCTTGCCCAGACATTTGACACCTCCTCCGACCAGTGCCGTATCTCTTTAAGTAAAGTACCTCGGACTTTTAATATTTTCTGAAAAACCAGCGCCATTTTGTTATTGTAGTACCTTTTTTGAATTTTCGGGTGGATTTCAAAATAAGACAATAAAATATATCAGAATCACAAAGAAAATGATAAATATATAGATGAGGAGAAAAAATTGGGGTTTCATTTGAGAAACAAAGCACAACATTGAAATACGCGTAACTTCGTACACATTACTTTCTACAAATTGGAAAATCGGTTAAAGGTTTATTCTAATTTTTGGTGAAAACAATCTACTGCTAAATTTTTAGTTGAGAATTCAGGTTTTTTGCTGAAAATATTTATTCTTCGGATAAAATTCAATTTTTTTGTTAAAAGTCTTGCTAGAAAATTGAATTGTTATGTGGAAAATTCGTCTCTTTTCTTCCGAAACTCATCTTTTTAATACGTTTTTCTTGAGGATTCAACCCATTTTCAAAGAAATTGTCTTTTAGTTAAAAAATTTAATTATATGGTTGGCATTTTTTTCTCTCTTCACTGAAAAATAATTGTTAGTTGAAATATAAACTATTACATTCTTCGTTGAAAATACATCATTTTTTAGTTAAAAATGTAACTACATAAAAGAATATTACAAAAATTGATTTTTATGCCTTGCAGGTTCATTTTGAGAATTAATAACAGTATAAAACACATAAAATGTTGTGCACACTTTACCATATGTCCCGTAGTTTATGAAAAAAGCACAAACAATTTCGGAAACAAAGTTTTTTTGACCTAGATCGTAGCCTACAATCATTTTATCTACAAGCCTAACGACCAATTCCATTTACTATATCAGGTCTGCCCAAGTAGAGGGAAACTGCTCATTCGCCACATGTTCGAGTTCCACCACCACTTCCCTCTTCTCAGGTCCAGAGGCTTGGGGGGTGATCGCTCTCGTGAAGTTGAATGAGTAGAGGTCGGTGGTGGTGTTAAATTCCCATCTGGCAAATAAGCATTTTTCCCCTACTTGGGCAGGCCTGTACTATATACACAATTTTATGTCAGGAATGAAAGAAATACGGCACTGGTCGAAGGAGGCGTCAAATGTCTGGGAAAGAGTTCAGAAGCACGAGTCGAAGAAAGGCACGAGCGGTCGGAAGCAAAAAAAGGATCCCCGCAGTTTTCTGACACTTGTTTTCCAACAATTAAAATGTCTAAAAATATCGCGATTGCCATGAAAAATAAAACAATCACATCCTTCCAGGAGATTGCAAATAATTACAGGGCCTATCCGTTACAGTTTGCAGTTTGAATCGCTTTAATATCTTTATCAGAACCGAAGATAGTATGGTTTTACATTTTTGTAATTTTAAGCAACAATTTTTATTATTTCTCAAATTTGTCAACTGCAATTTGTTCACAAATGTTTTCCTCATATTCGTGATTTTTTCAAATTTTTCCCATTGCCTCTTGTATATGAAATAATGCCCTAAACTTGACTCTTCTTAGATGTGCCCAAAATTCCTTACGTTTTTTTACATTTTTCAGGCTGCAAAGCACAACATTTTTTTTACATTAACGTCTTCAGGCTCATTTACGTGAAACACTTGCAGATTGCAAACGACTATTCACTTACCCAGATAGCAAAATGCCCGCCGACTGCAAGCGATCTGCCGGCCCGCGGTCCGATCGATCGGACCGACGTGCCGGCAGATATGCACCTTAATGTGCACACCATTTATGTCTATATAGCCAGCCCGACAGGCGGTAGCGACGCGGTCCGGCGAACTGCATGACCGATGGTCCGGTAAAATGCCGGCCGACGGTGCCGGTCTCGTGAAAAATCAGCACATGTCCGTCTGCACCCCCCCCCCCCACACACAGATACAAACGCACACAAACAACCAGCAAGTAGGTAACCAAACCTCAACTAGCCAAACGCCATTTAAAAAAAATTAATCCGATTGGACTAATCAAGCAAATAAACATTGATCATGTCAAACACGAAAATAGAAGAAATAGTGCTGAGCTGAGTCTGCTGGAAATTGGGAAAAAGATTAATAATAAAAATTAATTAATAAAGAAAATAATAAAAATATGTAAAAAAAATTGCAAAAAATCGCCGTTTCGGGTAAAAATCAGCACATTTCATGGCAAATCAGTACATCCGCGCCAAGGGTAAAAATCAGCACATTTGCTGACAAACCAGCGCGTCTCTTTTTGTTCCACGCACAGCAAGGCAATCCAAAAACAGCAATCCGCCAAAAAAATCAAAAACCAAACGAAAAGTCGAGTTGATGATCCTTATTTATCCGGAACGAAAATTCACGGGTGAACGCCACACGAGATGACACACGGCAAGAACAGCTGATCCAAAACGCGCATGCGCGTTTTCGATCTCAATCTACTCGCACTATCAGCCTGCAGCGGTCGTGCAAGTCGCAGGCCCGTCGTTTCTCGCCGTTTGCACGGCCGATGGGCGTCTAATGTGCCAGACCGTTGTCCACCCTTCGGTCACATTCCGACTCTGCCGGCCTGACGCGTGCATTTAGCAGGCACGTTGGTCTCCAGCCCGTCGGGCCAATCACGTGCCGGCATATCTGGGTATTACTCTAGCATTTTTTTGGGCTGAGTTGTTAAGCTTCAAAGGCAGATGCCTATAATTTTTGCACCGATAGTAGGTCCTAGGAGCCAGGCCCCCCAAACCTCCATGCATTTCACGTTTCAAAGCTTTTAAATAAAAGGTAGATTCTCAATCCCTACCGCGACGCCACATTCGCCTCAACACAGGCAAAAGCCTTATCAGTGATGATCGTTATATGTTTTTTATTCTGTTCGTCACTTGCTGTGTCCCTTGTGGTTACATATTTAAATTTTGATTAATATTGAGATTCTGTGAATAAATATTTAGTGTCATCGACAGTAACTTTTTACTTCATACGCCTTGTCTTCTTTGACAGCCGGCCTCTTCTTCTCCAGAAGTTATTATACCTAAGATATTATTATACTTTCATATGTATCATACTTTCAATTTTTAAAATTATCATACCAATATAATACATACTCCAATAAAATGATTGTAAAAATATAAATTACCTTTCTACAGTTACTGTCGATGACTCTAAATATTTCTTTATAAAATAAATATAATCATAATTGAAATATGTAACCCCAAATGACAGATACTATCAAACGTATAACGATCCTGACTAATGAGGGTTTTGCCTTTGATGAGGCGAATGTGGCGCCGCGGTTGGGATTGAGAAGTTACTTTTTTATTCAAAAACTTTGAAACATGAAATGCATGGAGGCTTGGGCCCTACTGAAAATATCTACATAGGTTCCTATATAGGAATCTACACATGATCCTACATAGAAGCCTATATGTTTCACATATAGGGAATGACATAGGATCCTATATAGGTTCCTATATAGGACCCTATAGGTTACTACGTCTTCCCCCATGAAAAATCTCATGACTTTCCCCACTTAAAATCCTATGACTTTGCCTTCACAAAATCCTATGTTCCTACCTATAAACTATACCCACGCTAACCCTGGCGGACCGAACGAACGGAGCGGATACGCTACAGCGTATCCTCACAGTATCCAGATCGTATCCTCTCCGTATCATGCTAGAAAAACTCATTAAAAAAGGAAGATGAACATTTCCCTTGTTAAAATTCGGATTCTACGTGAAATTTTGCGTTAAAAGGTCACGGAGTAATCGCAACAGTTTTTCTTGCAACATTAAAAACTTTTAAAAAATATAATACTTATCGATAACGTGGGCTGAAGGCGACTTCAAACGCATCGTCGACGGATAACGCCTATTAATTGTTACTGAACGACGATGCGTTTGAAGTCACCTTCAGCGCACGTCATCGATAAGTATTATATTTTTTTAAAGTTTTTAATGTTGCAAGAAAAACTATTGCGATTACTCTGTGACCTTTTAACTCAAAATTTCACGCAGAATCCGAATTTCAACAAGTGAAATGTTAATCTTTCTTTTTTAATGAGTTTTTTTTGCATGATACCAGGCCGTGGTCACTAATATAGGCAACTGCGACTGCACATATTCTGGTCCTGTTTTGCGGGCTCGTTAGATGGCTCTGTAGGTCTTCCCCCGCTACACGTCGCTGAGGGGTCCACGTTTCATCTATCTCTCTTACTCCTTCGTTGTCTACCGAACGTCAACACATGTCCGAATTTACAGAACCTAGCCTGTAAAGAAATGTTTGAGAGCCGGTATATAATTTGTTGTCATAATTTTCAACCTGATGATTATCGTTGCAGTACGCAGCAACAAAAACTAAGAGAGTGAGCAGTATTATCTACGAACTTTCATTCATAAAAATGATTACACATTTTAAATAAAAACTGCTCTCAAACATACTTCTATTATCTTGGCTTTTTCCTTAAAACGCGTTTTTATGGAAAAATCAATAGAAAAACAAACAGAAATACATAAATGATTATTCCAGTAATTATTTATGTATTTCTATTTGTTTTTCTATTGATTTTTTCATTTTATTAAGTTTTTTAATTAGGTTATCTACCAATCATCTGGATATAACCTCAACCATCTATTATCTTATCTTGAAAACCTGCGGGCTCGTTTGATGGCGCCACGGTCGAATATACGCGAGCACTCCTAAAGCATTGAGTTACCACGGCCTGCATGATACGGAGAGGATACGATATGGATACTATAAGGATACGCTGTAGCGTATCCGTTCCGTTCGGTCCGCCAGGGAATACCTATGAACTTCACCTACGTGAAATCCTACACTCTAACCTATGAACTGCACCTACGTGAAATCCTACATTCATACCTATAAGGGTGCTTTTACACCTCTGCATGCATGCACGCGCGTACGCATGCATTTGCAAGCGGTCATTCCAACCTGCAATAAATCTAGTAATATGTCAGTTATCTTTTAGTAATTTTCTACTAATGTAAAATATTACTATAGAATTACTATAATATTACTGGATTTATCGGAGGATGGAATGACCGCTTGCAAATGCATGCGTACGCGCGTGCATGCATGCA
>CAKNYM010045940.1:46314-76538 GCA_932195095.1 Andricus curvator
TGCAAGAAAAACTACTGCGATTACTCCGTGACCTTTTAACGCAAAATTTCACGTAGAATCCGAATTTCAACAAGCGAAATGTCCATCTTCCTTTTTAAATGAGTTTTTCTTGCATGATACGGAGAGGATACTATGTGGATACTATAAGGATCCGCTGTAGCGTATCCGCTCCGTTAGTTTCGGTCCGCCAGGGAATTCATCTTTTTTTGGTGAAACTTCAACTATTTCGTTGAAAATCGATATTTTGCATTTAAAAATTAAACTATTTGTTTGAAAATGTATGTACTTTGTGGAGAATTTGACTTTTTTTGTAAAAAAAAATAATCTTTATGACTGAAAATTCATCTTTTTGGCATAAAATTCAACTATTTTTCTTTGAATGTTTTTTGGTTGAACATTATTTTTGTTTTAAATAAAAATTTAACTATTATTCCAGTTGAATATTCCATAATTTTAGTTCCAAATTCTTCTCTTTTTTTGAACTTTCTTTTTTTGCCTAAAAATTTATTTATTCGATTTTTGGTACAAAAATTATCTTTTTTAGTTGGAAATTCCACTTTTGGTAGAAATTAATCTTCTTGGTCCAAAATTCAATTATTCTAGTTAAAGATTCATCATTTCAGTAAAAAATTCATCTGTCTGGTTTAAAATTCAACTATTTCAGTTAAATATTTACAATTTTATTTGAAAATTCATCACTTCGTTTGTTTGGTTAAACATTAATTTTTTTAAATTGAAATTTAATTATTTAAGTTTTGGTTGACAATTTATATTTTTTAGTAAAAATTAATTTTTTTGGTGGAAAATTTAACTGTTTCAGTTGAATATTCATTGTTTTAGTTGAAAACTCTTATGTTTGGTTTAAAATTCTTTTTTTTCTACTAAAAATGTTACTATTCCATTTTCGGTTAAAAATTATTATTTTTTTGGTTCAAAATTCAACTATTTGGTTGAAAATTTGTCTTCTTTAATCAACAATTCAACTATTTCGTTAAAAATTCATGTATTTTGTTGAAAAATTGTATTATTTGTACAAAATAATTCTTTTTTTCTATAATTCGCGAAAAAGTGCCAGTTTTTCCACCTGTTTTTGGTGTAAAAAGTTACCGATTTTTGTTCGATGACGTGGCGCATGCGCAGTGCCGACCTTTCCGGGCAACAGTGACAAAAGTGGACAGATGCAGTGGAAAAAGTAAATGGACAGTGATAAAAGTGAGGCACAGTGGAAAAAGTAAATGTTATTTCGGGTGGGTTCGTTCTGCCTCGGGTGGACTCGTGCATCGTGCGCAGCCAGCTTCATTCTATTTTCCGACTGTCGTCCCTAACCTAAAAGCAATTTCCTGAAAAGTCTCGAGTTGTGTATTTTGTATGTACTTTTGTCACTTGGCAAAAGCAAAAAAACACCGTGAGTTTCTTCGAAAATACTGTGCTTGGTTTTTTTCACGAAAAATCGGAAGTTTTGAAGCCCTCAACTTTATGGGCCAACTATTCAATTGTGAGAACCAGCTTATTATTACTGCCATATTATTGCCATGGTTTTGATAATTACCATTGTCATTGTTGCGTCAATCGACGAAAAATCGCCTTCTTTTTACACAAAAAACAGGTAAACAAAAACTAGCACTTTTTAACAAATTATAGAAAAAGTATCGTGTCCCACACATTGAAAAAGCGACGATTTAAAACTCTCGCTTTTTCAACTTGTAGCACAATATACTATTATTTGAAAATTAATCTTCTGGTTTAAAAATTCATCATTTTGGTTGAAAATTCAAGTGTTCCAGTTAAATATTCATAATTTTAGTTGAAACTTTTTTTTCAATTTAACTATTCAGTTGAAGATTCATAATTTTATTTGAAAATTCATCACTTTGGTTGAAAATTCGACTTTTTTGTTGAAAATCCGTTTTTTTTTTTTTTGTTAAAAATTAATTTTTTCAACTAAAAGATTAAGTATTTCATTTTTTTGTTGTAAAAAATTGGTATTTTTAGTGGAAAATTTAAGTATTTCTTTAAAATTCATTTATTTTGTAATGTTCTGCTTTTTGTGTTAAGGGATGTTCAGAATGAACGTCATGAATTAAAATAAATGTTTGCGTTTTGCGGCAAATATGAATATGTTACTTTTAGTTGACTGGGAAAATTGAACCTGTAAATACTACAATTTTTAATGTTTAAATTTAAAAATAGTTTAATCTGTAACACTTTTTAAATAGTTAAACCTCCAAGTCCATTTCTGTCAATTATTGTTAATTTATTTAACTTTTTAATTACATAAAGCCTTCTGAACAATCTAATACTATAAAATAAAAAATTTGAAACCTTTAAGATTCAAAGATTTTAAGATTAGGCATTGCAAAACAAATTAATTGAAATAATCCAAATTGAGTATTTTAAGTATTTAAAACTAGAAATTTTCGAGAATTTCAAATCAAACTTATTTATAAATTCAAAATTTTTATGCTCCAAGACATTTAAAAGGATTGGATAAGTTTTTCTACTAAAAATTAAAAGAATTTAATGAGGTACCCACACTTTATTAAGTCCGTGTTTCAAAATATTGGCGCCATCCTACGTTCTAATGATTCCAATCGTTTTGAATTGGGTATCCATTATTCCGAAGCAGAGGTTAAGTTGTCACTACAGCATTTTTATATTGAGATAATTATGTACAAGCGGTTTTTTACGCTCTCCAACAAAAAAATTTCAACAATATGGATTTAAAAAGAAGTAAATAAACGTTTTACAATAATATACTCGCTAAATCAAAATACTACTGCTTACTTGATAAGGACACTATATCACTGTCCCATCGTTAGATGGCATGATTTTTACGTACCGTTAACCCACATAATTTCGACTCTTCATTCGGTATACCGCCTGAACAAACATTCTATTTTTTGTACTTGAAATTTTTGTTGAATTGTTAAAAATTTAATTTCCAACCTATAAACACGTGCGCGCCATGTGTGTTACAAACGAAAACTACAGAGGGCGCACTACAGGCAAGAGCATTTACTCAATTCAACCCGATTGGAAACAATTGACACAATTAGCAACAATTTAAACCGATTCAACTTTTGATCACTCTTAATCCGTATGAATCGTGCCCAATCGATTATTTCTAGAAGGGTCTCTAAATCCGAATTAGTAGAAATTTTACTAATTCAATCAGTAGCATTGCATCTGACTGTTAAATTAGTAATTTTATCACTTTCTACTAAATGAAATGGTAAGATTTAGGTTACTAAATGAATTAGTAAGGGTATTCTACTAATCTGCTTAGTAGTACGAACTTACTAATTCAATGAGTAGCAACTGGTAGCAATGAATTGCTATTGGGGATTTAAACATGCTATGCGACACTGTCGGCCTCTTCGCCGACTAACCAATATGGCCGTGGACAGCCGTGGATGACATACTAAATACACGTAAAACGTCACGAAACACAGCAAAAACATAGCGTTTAAGTGTAATGATCGTCCAACTGAATAAATAAGTGCTGTAATAAGTAGCTCTGATGAGCAAAATACTTCCGAGCTGATAATTATCTGCTCCAATTATGGAATTTGCACATCAGTATCGAAAATCCACAAGTTTCGGAGGTTATTACGTCAGTGGTTGTACATGACTCCAAAGAGAATAAAAAACTCAGTTTAAGTTTTCATAGAGTGCCACAGATTGGCAGTGTTAAAATAAAAAGGCGAAACTTATTTGGAAAAATTGAAATTGTAGATAAACACAGTGTGTGGTTGAGAAATTTAAATGTGAAAGATTGTAACGTTAAGAATTTACTTGTCTGCTCCTTGCATTTTATTATTGCTTTGCATAGTTTAAAACGATTAGTGTATGAAAACATTTACGTTTTATCGAAAAGTAAGTGTTACATGTGCAATTTCCATCGTATACAGTGAAAATAGTATATTGTGCTACAAGTTGAAAAAGCGAGAGATTTAAAACGAGTGTGAAGTTAGCTACCCGAGCGGAGCGAGGGTGGCTATCACACGAGTTTTAAATCGTCGCTTTTTCAATGTGTGGGACACGATACTTTTTCTATAATTTGTGCAAAAGTGCTAGTTTTTGTTTACCTGTTTTTTGTGTAAAAAGAAGGCGACTTTTTGTCGATTGACGCAACAATGACAATGGCAATTATCAAAACCATGGCAATAATATGGCAGTAATAAGCTGGTTCTCACAATTGAATAGTTGGCCCATAAAGTTGAGGGCTTCAAAATTTCCGATTTTTCGTGAAAAAACACCAAGCACAGTATTTTCGGAGAAACTGACTGCATCTGTCCACTTTTGTCACTGTTGCCCGGAAAGGTCGGCACTGCGCATGCGCCACGTCATCGACCAAAAATCGATCACTTTTTACACCAAAAACAGGTGGAAAAACTGGCACTTTTTCGCGAATTATAGAAAAAACACATTTTATGTTAAAACTGTTTACTAATTAATTTAGTAGTAACATTACCAATTTCTTTAGTAGATACAGTTACTAATTCAATTAGTCAGTTCTTCTTACTCATTGAATTAGTAGATTTTTACTAATTGCCAGTAAACGAATCGGCACTATTTGAATTAGTAGAAAACTACTACCAATTAGTAGTTTTCTACTAATTCTAATTTAGAGATTAGTAAGTATACCATTAAGCCATTTCCCTTTCAGGGTAGGCGTGACACTACCCGATTCGGGTAGTGTTTCTAGGTGGATAGTTTTCTTGTAGTTATAAATAACTACAAGTGTGGGCTCACCACACCCACCATATGCCAACAGCACTCAGTATTCTTGAATGGTCACCCATCCAAGTACTAACCGCGTCCAACGCTGCTTAACTTCAGTGATCTGACGAGAACTGGGTTTTTCAGCGTGGTATGGCCGTTTTACATCGTAAGTTTTGTAAAACTGCAATAAAAGGTCGATCACCTTCGATTTTGTTAAACTTCATATATTTTATATATTATTTCATGCTGAACAAGAATCTGCCCCAAAAAAGCGTCGATCTCTTACCGTTTTCGAGATATCGAGATTTTTACTATCGAAAATTTATATTTTTTTCTGTGTTTTTTGAAATACACTGATATTACGTATTTTTCCACGCTAAGTATTAAGTACATCTGCACCTTCCCTTCCGCCACGCATTAACCTCATAACCATGCTACCCCCTCACCCTTCCCCAATATTACTCTCTAAATCTGAATCAGTGAAAAGATACTGATTGTCAGTGAAATCTCACTGATTCAAACAGCCAGAATCCGGTCACTGACAACCAGTAAAAAGTTACTTATTCATTCAGTGAAAGTTTCACTTTTGGGAGTTGGCAGCACTGCACCACGTCAATTTAGCAGTCATAATAAAATAAGATTTTAGTAGATTCAATGAAATAATCATAGTGTGGGCTCACCACACCCACGACAGTATGTATGTATGTATACCATTAAGCCATTTCCCTTTCAGGGTAGGCGTGACACTACCCAATTCGGGTAGTGTTTCTAGGTGGATAGTTTTCTTGTAGTTATAAATAACTACAAGTTTGGGCTCACCACACCCATAATATGCCAACAGCACACAGTATTCTCGAATGGTCACCCATCCAAGTACTAACCGCGCCCAACGCTGCTTAACTTCAGTGATCTGACGAGAACTGGTTTTTTCAGCGTGGCATGGCCGTTGGCAGTAGTTTTCTATAAAAGCTACGTCTGCGCAGTATTTTTTAGGAGTTCTTAACATTGCCGACTATGCATCCCAAACTTCTAAAACTTATTTTATTTAAAAAAGTTATATTCCGATGTGGGATTTCACGTAGGTGCAGTTCATACGTTAGATTGTAGGATTTCACGTATGCGAAGTTCATAGGTCTTAGCGTGGGTATTGTTCATAGGTCGTAACTACTATCCGTTCACGATACGAAGGCCCCTCCAAAACAGCTGCACATTTTTGTTATTTACTGATAAGAAACAAATCGCATAAAAACGCAGCTTATACTATGATGAAGCTCACTTTATTGCGCTTAAAACAAGTTCCCATTTGTTTATTTAAAAAAATTGGTTTGGAAAAATCCTTCGCGAAATGGTAAAAACCGTGGTTTTTTCGCGTCACTCTGTCCTTGATTGACTTTCTATGGCGACATCTTTTTACAACAGTGTAAAAAATTTGAAAAAAATCATATAGATACTTTTATATTTTGACTATACATACGTGAAAACAAAATTGCAATATATTAATAACATTTAATGTAAAATGAGTTTAAACATGACTATGCTATTTCTGGTAATATACGTAGTAGAGAGTTACACGGAGAAAATTTGTTCATTAAAATTTACCCAATTAGTTCGGTAAATGGATGACATTACTGCATTTAGATCAAGTTTAAAATTATTTTAGGATTTAATACAAAACAAAACTATAAATAATACAAAAGAGTTATGTAAAATCTCAAGTCCAAAAGTGGAAATTCTGATATGTAATAATTGATATAAGGGTTGTATTATTTTCATACCAGTATATTATAAAATAACGCAAAGTATTGTAAATTTTTATTAAATTATAATAAATAATAAATTTCGATGAAACGCGGACCAGATATTTTTTTTGTACGGCCCTGACGTACTCGTACTTTATCTTTATAGCCGAGATTTTTTTCTTGATATTCCAAGTGTTAGGTTAGCCGTGAGGTCTAGTTGTTAGCGATAGAACGCGTTAAACGTAGCTCAGGTGGTTTGAAACCCGTCACAGCGTTTTCGATTTTTAATAGCGTTAATATCTTTAAAAGCGTGTGACTATATCGTATGTAATGTATTGTAATTTAATTTCGATTGTTTATGTTAAATTGTATATATGTATTAACAATATACTTATGAATTGTATGATATGTGTAAGTATGTATGTAGTAGTGGATGACATTCCACGGAATCTATTTGTAGCAAAAATGATTTTTTTGCTGGCGCACGAAATTTTACATGACTGAGATGTAGAATTCACATATTTAGAGAGGTAGAATTTGTTTTCTTTGATTGAAACTGTATCTAACATTTCGACTCATTTTACCTAACTGGTAGGTAATCTTTATTATCTAGTTGTATTATTTCTTACTGAATCGCGAATTAAATTATAATGAATTTATATTAATAATTCATATTTTCACATCAAATATTACCCTCTTTCATTTTACATGACTGAAAGTGAAATTTTAATATAATTCCGTAATGTCCTCCGTTTACCGAACTAAGTTATGTAAAATTTAACACAAATATTCTCCATGTATATTTTGGCTTAAACTGCTTGGAAAATTTCATCAAATGCAATAAAATAATAATTAAGAATGACAATATTGAAACCTATCAATTAATAACAAATAATCTCTCTAAATTTTCTCGAGTGAAAATATCACTCGATCCTTCGAGTGGAGGCTAGTTTCACTCCGTTCGAGTGAATTATTTTCACAATTTCACTCGATCAGAGTCAATGTGTTCGCTCGAAAACAACGAGTGGAAGGTTTCGCTCGAAATCGTCGAGTGAGCCACTATACCTGGTGTTTTTCGCTCGAGGAACGAGCGAAGTCCTCGGTGCGCACGGGGGTGAAGCTAGCATAGGAACTTCCGGCAACAAATCTGACTTCCGGCCCAGTTCGATTTGGGGTCCTTTCTAGAGACTTTAAAAATATTCAATTTGCGAAAATGTAGTGAATTTTGATATCCTTAGTATGGTAGCACTAATAGTATTGGGCTGACAGGGCTGGCTAAGCCATGTTCGCCACGTTTCAACAAATTCTAATTAAAAAATAGAATAATAATATAATAACGTAAGTGCAAATTCTTATTTATATGGATAAATTAATTTGAAAATTCTGCCTCCAAATGCATTAAAAGTAGGGCAATCATTTTTGTAGTAAATGTGTGGGAAAAGTTGCTTACGATGAACCGCGCTAGTAAAACCTAATCTCAAAGTGTTTATTGCATTGGGGACCTGGTTTTTGTAAATTAGAATTTATGGCACCAATTATTTAATTTGTGCAATATCTTTTCACAAACATTTGCTGCAAAAATGATTGTCGTGCTTCTAATGTATTTAGAGACAGAATTCTTAAATTAATTTATCCATATAAATAACAATTTGCAATCACCTTATAATATTATTATTCTATGTTTTAATTAGAAGGAACGGTAACAAAGCCTTTTGAAATTTGTACCGACCGACGAGAGAGAAGATAATTGGTTAACAATAGTTGTATAACAATATCAATAATTTATAATGCCATTTATTGATGTTATTGTGTACTTCAATTGTTGTATGTAATAATATAAATTAACGGTATTAAAAATTATTGACAATATTAATGAGTAAAATATTTCAAATTTAAATATCCCGCCCGCACGGCCGGTTGCGATTTTAGTTTCCCCAGTTCTCACCCCGTGTCGCTCCATAAGCGGCCATATTGGTTGTGAGTAAGTAGCTTGCACCCGACGCTATGCTGTAAAAGTGACATTTAAAGTGAATATTACCTTATAAAGTTTAAAAATTATTAGTTGATAGTTTTAATTGAAAAGTGATTACATTATTAGTGATTTATTAGTGATTTTTAGTGATAATTAGTGACTTGGAAGAGTCAGTGATGGGATTCCTCGAGGAATATGGCTTCTTTCTCGGCTTTTTTACCAAGGGTAAGTTTATTAAACTTAATCATAAAGCCTTCTTGAATTCTTGATATAGCTATTATATACTAAATATTTTTTATTGTGCGTAGGAAATGCTGGACAGCCCCGAAAAATTATCAAAGCACTAAGTGGAGGCATATGGAGTTCCTGAAGATGCTGGAAACATCTTGAAAGGTGAGAATTTATCATTATCATGATTGGGTATAATGATATTTTTTAACATTACATAGTCTCAAAACTATACAAATCTCCGTTGTATGTCCCCAATTTGAATAATTTTTTATCATTCTGTAGGAAAATATCTATAAGAACAGAGTGTTTATTTTGTTCATAAAAAGATTCTCCACGATTCCATTAGCGGAAATTTTATTAAACTTATACGCTTTACTCTCTAAATCTGAATCAATGAAAAATTCACTGATTGAAATAGTGGTTGGACATTTCACTGATTAATCAGTGATATTGGACTTTTCACTAACACCAGAGTAAATCATGCGAGACATATCCTCTAAGTTTTAAAGTATAGCGTGTTGTTATTCTTTTACTTAAGTAGCAAAAATAATTTTTTTAAGAAATAAATTTTTGAATTGTCGGACTATACGTGTGCTGAATTTACTGTGGAAAAAATATACTCTAGCTCGTATGAAAAGTACTTACTTGACTGGTGTGTACATGACAGTCGAATCTTGAAAGTAAAGAAATATCTGAGGTTTTTTGTCATTTAGAAGCATCAAATCTTTTCAAATTTTTAAATATTTGATCACATTTATGGGTTTTAAGTTTTTACTATGATTATTTCATTAAACCTACTAAAATCTCATTTTATTATGACTGCTAAATTGACGTGGTGCAGTGCTTCCAAATCTCAAAAGTGAAACTTTCACTGAATGAATGAGTAACTTTTCACTGTTTGTCAGTGACCGGATTCTAGCTATTTGAATCAGTGAGATTTTACTGACAATCAGTGACTTTTCACTGATTCAGATTTAGAGAGTACGTAATCAAAATTTATACAAAAGAAATTGTAAATAATAAAATAAATAATTTTAAGAACAAAATAAGCCGTCAATGATAAAGATTAAATCAAAATTACAATTGTTTTCTGAAGCATAAGAAAGAACACAACAGTCCAAACAACTCATTTTTAATAAAAAATTACACAGGAAGACAAAAATGACATCTTTTTTGTACCCAAAGACCGGACCATGTGACCCTGAAGGATATTGGTATCCTAAAACCGAATCCATCATTCAAAATTTTTCCTATACGTCAGGTTTTTGAGATATCCTAACCTTAAAGTGCAAAAATGGCTATTTTTAGCCATCTTTGACGCAATATCACACGATCAGTAATTTTTCTTCTCAAAAAACTGCTACCGCTATCATTTAGTACTTCTTTTTATCTTTCATTTACATTTTTAATCATCTCAAACCGATTTTTTTTCCACCGAGATGTTACACACTAACCAGTTCAGTTTCCCTTAGCCTTCTTTGCTAGTTTTTCATGGTGGAACTGAAATGGTTAATGTGCGA
Organism: Andricus curvator; assembly: GCA_932195095.1. NCBI lineage: Eukaryota > Metazoa > Arthropoda > Insecta > Hymenoptera > Cynipidae > Andricus > Andricus curvator. The sequence continues at coordinate 56,502 of CAKNYM010045940.1, forward strand.
TATCTCGGGAGAAAAATCAGTTCGGGATGATCGAAATTAAAAATGAAAAATAAAAAGGAGTACTAAACGATGGCGTTATTTTTTTTTTCAACGAATACTTAGATAATTTTTCAAATTTTGTTATATTCAACAATGTGGCTATTTTTCTCGATTTTGTGAACCGTTTTCAACATTATTACATTTTTAGGTTATGTGTACCCCTGGAACATCCTTGAAATATTGGATTTTTATATAACTATAGAAATATATGTCATATGAGTTAAAAAAAAGAACAATATTTCTTGCAATTTAATAATAAATTTCTTGTTAAGAAAAGATGCAGAAAATAAAGTTCACTTTTAATTGAAGTTTATTTTTAAAACATTCTAATTATATTATTGTACAATAATACATTTAGTAAACAAAAATATCAAAGTTTACTTTGCCTAAATTCATTCCGGCAAATAATTTCAGCGAATTAACATTTGCTTTAAGTTTTATTTTTATGAATAGCCATTTTTTTATGATTTTGATTCTTACGACCAGCGACATAGTCTAAAATTCATTTACATGATCATCATTCATAACATATTAATACTCATCTTTTTTTCAGAACCCCCCAACAACAGCTAGAAGAGGTCCAAGGAGTCGAGAGAGAGGTTGAGTGAGCGCAAATGACTCTAGCAGCTTCGTAGCTATAAAGCGAGCAGTCCGAACACTCGCGTGCGTGTTTCGTATAGAAAATTATCTTTCTTGATTGAAAATTCTAATATTTGGTTGAAAATTCATGTGTTCTATATTTGAAAGCATTATAAGAAGAACATTTATAACATTATTATATTGGATATATATTTTAAGGAATGTATGTTGAAAATAAAGTTTTGTAATTCTGAATTTGTATTTTTCTTTAAATTACTGCAGCATTAAAATAGTTTTTTCACTCGAATCGAGTGACATCTTGCTTTTTTAAGAGTTTTATTTACCGCTCGAATGGCTCGAGTGAAAAAATTCACTCGAATATCGTTTGAATTATTTCACTCGCTTCGAGTGATATCTCGCTCTTTTTCGAGTTTTATTTACCGCTCGAATGACTCGAGTGAAAAAATTCACTCGAAAATCGATTGTATTATTTCACTCGCTTCGAGCGATATCTCGCTGTTGTTCGAGTGAGAATTCACTCGAAGGAGTTGAGTGGGAAATTCGCTCGAGCTAAAAGTGGAGTTTCACTCGAATAAGACAAGCGGGGTTTTCACTTGTTCTTCGAGTGATTTTTCACTCGAATTGAGTGAAATTTCACTCGAGAAAATTTAGAGAGATCCTGGAAGACTGACGAATGGTAGTGTGGGTGTGAGGACACAACGGGATACCATAGCATATCTGACGGGTCTGCTCATTGAAAAAAGGTAGCTACTGCACAAAAAGTTGCTATTGGAAATCAAAGTATCTTTTTCTCTTTTCAGAACTTGATGAATGAGCAGACCCCCTGAGGTGACCCTTTAGCTATGCCATAGCTATGGGATACCACAGCTGCTATGGTATCCCATAGTCATAGTCTCCTCACACCCACACTACCATTCGTAGGTCTTCCAGGATTATTTGATATGAATTATTAGGTTTTATGATTGCTATTCCTAATTTTTATTCGATTGTATTTGTTGAAATTTTCCAAGCAATTTAAGACAAAATATAACTCTCTACTACGTATATTATACGAGAGATAGAATAGTCATGTTCAAATTAATTTTACGTTAATTGGTATTAATATATTGCAATTTTGTTTTCACGTATGTATAGTCAAAATATGAATGCATCTATATAATTTTTTTCAAACTTTTTACGTTGTTCAGTTCAAAAATGTCGTCATCGAAAGTCAAGCAAGGTCAGAGCGACGCGCAAAACCCACGGTTTTTACTATTTCGCGAAGGATTTTTTCCAAACCAATTTTTGTACATAAACATATGGGGACTTGTTTTAAGCGCAATAAAGTGTGCTTCATCGTAGTATAAGTTGCGTTTTTATGCGATTTTTTTCTTATGAGTAAATTACAAAAATGTGCAGCTGTTTTGGAGGGGCCTTCGTATCGTGAACGGATAGTGGGCCAGTCAACGAAGAACAAACATGATCCTAACTTTCAATTAATTCTAAATAAGCTGAATTTTTTTTAGAACTTCGAGATGGTATGCTGAAACACCAAAAAAATTTCTGTAATTTCCAGCCTTGTAGATTTTTTATAATAATGCAAAATAGCGGCAAAAATCATATTTGTGAAGTTTCTCGTGATTTTCATGAAAACGGTTAGCTTTAGAGGAAAATAGTTTTATAGAAAAATGTTCGACATCTCATTCTGCACAAATAAGGTGCTTCCGAATTTTTTGTATGGTTAACCCTTTATCTAAAAAAAAAAGGAGGTAAAAGAACGACTTTTGCGAAAACTATTCTTGCCTCATTTAATAATAATTTTTGATGCCAGTGAACCTAAATTGCGTATATAAGCATTTTTTTCAGGTTACCTACCACCTTATATAAAGAAATTTGCGATAAATTAATTATCACCGTAGTTATTAATTTTTTTTCATCCATCTTTAGCCCTAAATTTGGTACACTCAATTTGGTGCCTGAGGGCAGGGACTTCGTAGGATGCTAGCTTCACATGTGTACAAGATAACTGCAAAGTTTCAATAATTTTTTATCGTTGAAAAATAAGCTTTAATGAACCTATGTCAAATTTCATCGAAAACTCCGAACTCTTGCACTTGCTCGTGGCTAATAATGACGGTCAGCTACTGCCTCCATTTTTTGCAAAAAAAAACAGCCAACACAAAATTACTAGAAGAAATAGATTTTACTGCTCCACTTTTGAACCATTAAAGCGATTCCCTCGTTTACAATTTTTACTGAAATTTACGGAAATTGTATATGACACTTGATAGACATTTTAAAACCTGTGCAAAAATCAGGATTTGTATCAATTATATATTTTTGTTTATTATTAATAAAAATAGTCCTAAAAGTTAGAAATGCTGAGGAATAGATTTCGATCATTTTTTTACTACAAATTTACTGAAATTGAATATGACACTGAATGGAAGGCTAATTAATTCAAATCCAGGTTTTTGCACAGATCTTGAGAAAAGTCTATTCAATGTCATATTAAATTTCAGTTAAAAAATGGAAAGGACGAAATCGATGTAGTATTGGGAAAGTGATCGAAATCTATTCCTCAGCATTTGTGACTCTTGAGGGTATTTTTAGATAAAAGGATAATGAATTTAAATCCAGATTTTTGCACAGATCTTGAGAAAGGTCTATTCAATGTCATATTCAATTTCAGGAAATTTCAGCTGAAAATTGTAAAGAAGAAAATCGATGTAAGGTAAATGCACTAGTAATCGTCACCTTAAGCCAAATTGGAAATTAAAAATGATTATAATTGTATTTAAAACACAATTCTTATTTCCACAAAGGGCTTAACCGATTAAAGCAGATTTAGAAAAACTCAATTTTGATCACTTCTCATGATATTTGATTGGAGTCAATTTTTATTCACGATAAAAATTCAAATTATGCAAATGCGTTAGTTATCGTCAGGCACGTAACCAAGTATTAAAACGAGAAAAGTATACTAATTTGATAAAAGGATATTTAAACTGACCTAAAGTCACATTTTTTATCATACGCGGCAAGAGCGAGTCTTGTTATACGAAAAATACTCGGCCATCTGACGATAACTAATGCAGTGACGATTACCAGTGCATTTACCTTATTAGTAAAAAAAAAGATCGAAATCTATATTTCTCAGCATTTATGACTCTTGGGAGTATTTTTAGATTCCTCCACAGATCTTGAGAAAGGTCTATTCAATGTCATATTTAATTTCAGTGAAGTTCAGAAAAAATTGTAAAGTAGGTAATTGATATCGGAGCAAAAGAGTAGGTGAAAATGTATTCAAAAATGTATTTGCAAAGTTCTGCTTTTTCAATAGATTCAATGTTAAATAAATGAAATTATCGATAAAGAATATTTTTGTAAGCTGCTTTGAAACAAAATCTGTATATTAATGTCTTCTAGGAATAATTATTGTTTAAAACTCGTCATATTTGCTTTTGTAACTTAAAAATATTCGCCTCTTCTAAATAGTGTACTTTGATCCTGTCGAATGGCAATATATTTTTTTTTTTTAACTTTAAATAATATTTGAACTTATTTTGAGCACTAATTAAAAATTGAATATCTGTAAAGACTATTTATAAGAATTTAATTATTATTTTCTATATGATAAATATATATACATACATATATATATATATATATATATATATATATATATATATATAAATGGAGTAGGGTGGTACGGTTTAGAATGGGACAAGGAGCGAGAGCTTGTAGATATTGGATGGAGGAAGAGGAAAATCTGTGTAGAGTATGTGGATACGAAATGTAGTCATGGGCACATGTAGAGAGGTGTACAGGAGAGGAAGATGGACAGTTGAGTGTGGATGAATGTGTAAGATGGATTTTGGATGGGAATGGACAGGGAGTGATGTGGATGAAGAAACTGGAAGAACTAAAAGAAAGCAAGGTAACAGGGCAGAGCCAAACGGTTAATCCTAATAAGGAAAGTGACTAGCAAAAATTTTTAATTTTTAAATCTTTGAATATGTATTTGATGGTAAGAGGAAACGGAAGCCCTGGAAGATCGCTCATTTTTAGAAATTTGGGAATTCATATTATTAACATTATTGTTATTTTAAGTGAAGCGAAACATTAGAACATAAGCAGCGGTTGAGTTAGATTAAGGATGGAATGTTAATATATGTACAGGGAGCGGAGGCCCTCAAACCCGTAAAAGGGAGAGATTAAATATACATCCATATATACATACATGTATCAGAAACAATATATATATATATATAATGTAGAAAATGATAACAAAATTCTTATAAAAAGGCTTTACAGAAAAACAATTTTCTGCTATAAAAAAAACTCTATAAAACGCACAGTTTTCAATTGATCTAATTCCTTTATAATATACTGTTTAAGTCAGTTTTTAATTTAAAATAACAATTCCTGAACAACAATTCAAAATATGAAGAAAACAATTATTCTTAAATTTGAATATTAACTATTTCAAACAGTGCTCGGTACTTTATTTTCCTTTTGAATATAAAATACTTCGAAATCAGTGAAAAAAGAATTCTGTAAAGAAAAATCAAGTGTAAGAACTGTCAGGCTGAAAAGGGTTAAGTCTCATGGTGGTCGGATGAAAAATATTTGTTTGCATTTTTAATTTTTTTATCTGAAAAATTTCTAATTCTCGATTTTTTAATTATTTTTGCAGAACATATAATACATTCTCAATAAACTTTTTAAAATGTTGTTTTTCAATTACTTTTATTTAAAAATCTCGCTTTAAATAGGCATAAAATTTTTTCAGATTACTAAAAAAATGTAATAACAGTATTTTTAAACATTTGTTAAAACTCGTATCCTTGTTTTATGTTGCAATGTATATATATTTTTTATTATTCACACAATAAAAAAGAATTAAGTAAGTATATGGGTGTGAGTTACTAATGGAACTGTGCACTTTTTAACGAAATGAGTTTTCTTCCAAAATAATATTGTCTTCCTTTTTTATCTATTTCAATGAAAAATTAAGGTTTTGCAATTTTTGACCCTAAAATTTAGTATCTAAATGTATTCAAATAATTTCAAATTTCACAAAATTCAAACTAAATCAATGAAGTGTACTAAAATATTTAAGTTTTTAATAATTCGACGGTCATTATAGAAATTTGACAAGTATTTAATAATTGGGGACATTATTATCAAGAATAAAAAATGATGTATTAGTAATACAAACGTACCTTTTTCTATTAAATAGTGTTATTTGCTTGTGAAATAAAAAAAAAGTATTTCATATGATTATCTTAACGATTTATGTTATACTATTTTTATTTATAGTCTCAGGGCAGGGAATGGTATATATATATATATACCATTAAACCATTTCCCTTTCAGGGTAGGCGTGACACTACCCGATTCGGGTAGTGTTTCTAGGTTTTTCTTGTAGTTATAAATAACTACAAGTGTGGGCTCACCACACCCACGATGTGCCAACAGCACTCATGTCAGTATTCTTGAATGGTCACCCGTCCAAGTACTAACCGCGTCCAACGCTGCTTAACTTCAGTGATCTGACGAGAACTGGGGTTTTCAGCGTGGTATGGCCGTTGGTAAACGTAAACGGTGCTAAATCCATCGCCATTTCCATTAGATTATTGCGTGCAAAACTGGTGCAATTTACTTGTTCACACAATGATCAATTAGTTAATCCATCCACCTAAAAAAAAATCTGTCCATTTTCATCGCCCGCTACGCGCGCGACTCGTTTCGCTCGCAAGTTAGAGCGCGCATACGGCGCGCGACTGTTGCTTGTCGCGCTTCGCGCTCGAGAATATATTTATCTCGCGCTTCGCGCTCGGTCTTTGTTTTTCCCCCAAATTTGTTCACAGACCTTTTATAATTAAAGGTCAAAGCATCGACAACTGTTTTTTGCTGATTGTGAATTCTCTTTTGCTAAATCTCCTTCGGCTTTAACGATAATATTCTCACCACGTATCTCGTGATTCGCACTCGTTTTTGTCGAATATGCGAACTTTTCTACCTTATGTTCAACTCTATTACATAAAATTTATATTATATTTATTTCTGTACCTCGGCCTAGAGCTGCTTATTCGGATATTTCAAAATAAAGCAGGGACCCGTCCGAAAGTTTCGTTTCGTTACGTTACGTTATCCAAAAAGCAACGAATCTCTTGTTACCTCTTCGTTACGTTTTGACAGATTAGAACGATATTTTTATAGCGTCATATTTTACCACTCTGCCCTTTAATATTTACATAAGATGCATACGAATTCGAATGAACTATATTTCAGAAATACGCGTAATGAAAAAATTTCGTTCCAATTTCATTTTTTTTTTTGGAATAACGTAACCTAAATCGAGTGAATATAGTTAGGTTTTTGGCGGTATAGAAACAGAACGAAAATCACAAAAGTATTTTGTATCGTTCCGGTCGGGTCCCTGAAATAAAGTACAAGTTGTATTTTAAATTATTACTCTACTATTTATTTCTTATTTTGCATTAAATTTTGTTCTCAGCTACCCTGAAAAATATATCATTTCAATAAATTTATATTATTGGCATTCGTATTGAAAGATACGTATTTTCATTGTCTTGTTTTTATAATTTAAAAAAGTGCGCATCCTATAAAAAAAAACAATTTTGTTATTAAATATTTTATTGCAACTTGTGTCATTTTTCCATTAACTTAATTGGTTCATTTTCAATTTTATTGTTTACAATTTAAACTAAAAATACGCATCCTGGCGTAAAGTGGTTTTAAGCAAAATTGTAGATATAATTTAGGCGAAATTTTTTTTTAAATAAAATGTTATTGTAGCTTGTGTCCTTTTTCAGAATTTTTTTTTAAATACATTTTTATAACAAGATTTTGTAAACAATTTTAGAACTTTTTTGGTTGAACAACTTTTGTCTTTCCATTTTTTTCGTCTCTTGTGTCGTCTTTTCCAAAAATTTAATTGTTTAATTTTTAATATTAATCTTTACAATTAAACAAAAACTACGCGTCCTACCAACAAATGACAAAATTGCAGCTCTTTTTTGGATGAGAAACTCTTGTCTATTCAGTTTTTTTCATAGCTTGTGTCGTTTTTCCAAAAATTCAATTTTTTATTTTGTTTTTTACGAATAAAACAAAAACTACACATCATATTAAAAAATTATTAATATAAGATTTGTAGCTCTTTTTTGGGTGAACAACTTTTGTCTCGTTATCTTTTTACGTAGCTAGTGTCGTTTGTCCAAAAATTTAATTTTTTTTATTTTTAATATTGTTTTCCACGAATAAAACAAAAACTATGCGTCCTATAAAAAAGTAATAAATACAAAATCTGTAGATCTTTTTGGGTGCACAATTTTTGTCTCCTCATATTTTTTGATGTGTAAACATCTTAGACCTCGATATGGGGAGTCGCACCTGACTCAAATGAAACCACGACTGGAAAGTGTAAAGGTTCATGCATGCTCGAACGCAAAACTAAATGCGTGCGCGCGTTCGCGTTTGCGTCAGGATAGAAACTGTGTTGAGCAATGGTTTGGTTCACACTGGACAAGCGCACCGCCAAAACGCTGACAAAAAGTCTAACCTGACGCTTTTCACAGTTTTCACCGTACGTCTCCACACTGGGCCCAAACGCATATTTTTCGTTCAAAAATTCCACAGACTTCAATTTTGCCCCGATTTGCGATTTTGTTGTTGTTAATCCAAGAGCACTAAATTTCCAAGAGCTCCTTCGTCATAGATATTTTTTATTTTAATTTGTTTATTTATTGTACGTTTACTCAAAGTATGAGAAAATCGACATTTTTCACATAATTATTATTTACTCTTCAACAACGGTTTGCATATGATGAAAATCATCTTGAATCAACGCAAGAGTACTCCCAGAATACAAATAATTTGATGATTGTATGTTTTAATTATTATAAACAAATCAAATTAACAAATAGCCAAATATCGTAATTGTAGTTGAAAAACATTTGTGCTTATCTAAAAATGCTTTAAATTATTGTGAGAGTGATTGTTAGTCCGAATATCCATAATTTATTAACAATTAGAATTGTTATACACAATTTTTTGCACAAATTTGGGATTTGAGGTTTTTTCAATTGCGGTTTTCCCTTTATCACCTGAATTGATGCAGATATTCTTACAAATAATATATGTTTAATTATATTTTTGAAAATACAACAATCGTTGATTTTTTTAAACAAACGAAATAAATAAATCTAAAACTTTGGCACTTTGGTCTGGAAAATAATTTTTTGACTGCATATCTCTTTAACCACAATGTAAAGCAGTTATAGTGCACAAAAATTATTTCCCAGGCCAAAGTGACGAAGCTTTATGTTTATTTATTTCATTTGTTTACAGGATTAACAATTGTTTCATTTCAACAACTATAATAGAACCTATGTTATTTTCAAGAATATCTGCATCAATTCAGATGATGAAGGAAAATCCGAAATTGCAAAACCAATAATTCCAACATTTCCCAAAACAATGGTTTATAAATATTAAAATTGTTAATGTGTTATAGAAATTGTTACTGACGATCACCCTCACAACAATTTAAAGTATTTCCAGATAAGAAATTTTTTTTTTTCAACAAAGATTACAATATTTTTTAAATATATGAAAATTTCGTGATATTTGAAATGAAATAATAACAATAAATAATAACGATTGCTTATTGTTAATTTTACATAGAAATAGTGACTGCAAATCTCTCTCACAAAAATTAAAAGCAGTTTTGGTGGAAAACATTATTTTCCAGGCGAAAGTGCCAAAGTTTTATATTTATTTATTTCATTTGTTTGAAAAATCAACAATTGTTGTATTTTCACAAATATAATCTGCATCAATTCAGGTGATAAAAGGAAAGCCGCAAATGAAAAAACCACAAATTCCAAATGTGTGCAAAAAATTGTTTATAACAATTCTAATTGATAATAATTTATGGATATTCTGACTAACAATCATGCTCACAACAATTTAATGCATGTTTTGCTAAGAACAAATGTTTTCAACCACAATGACGATATTTGGCTATTTGTTAATTTAATTTGTTTGCAATAATTAAAACATACAATAATCAAATTATTTGTATTCTGGGAGTGGTAAGAGGGTGTCATCTAATGGTAACTTTTTGGTCGATTTTGTTGTAAAAACGGTTATTATTGTATCACAATGAACTTAGCAGATAATTGGTCATAATGTTTGTTCACATTCTAGTAATGTAATGCCTGTCTGATGTTGCAGCGGCTTACGGTAAAAACCGCAAAAATATGTATAAATAAAAGGTAACTGGAAGTCTTTGAGTAGCAGAGCACATCTACAGTGAAAGCCCGAGAAACGAAGATGTACCTAGTTAATATAAAAAAAAAGTATATGGTACGCAGGTAGGCAAAGGTGGGTAGGCAGACCGTGAGGAGACAATGCAAAAGGCGGTAGCCACATCTTTTGAAACGGCGAAGAAATCGCTAAAATGATTTTTCGAGGAAGAATCTTCAATTTAAGGTAGGTATAATAAAATTTGGTACAGAGGTAGGCTCTGCGGGGACATGAAAAAAATGCTTTATTTTCGAAGAAGAATAAAAAGAATGAAAAACAAATATTTGAAAATATTAAAATAACAAATATTACTAAGTATAATCCACTTGCATTGTTATTAATCCATTAAAAATATAATAATTCGATTTTGCCATTTTTTCTGATATCTTTATTAATGTAACATTCTTTAAATAAACAAAATAAAAAATCAGGAACCTTAAGTTTCGCAGGAATTTTGTACTGAGTAATTTAAAAAAAAAGGTGAATCGGTTGAGAATTTCGACATGCAGCTTCATCCTTCCGCAAAAATACATTCCTGAAGCCCTGTGCGGTTGACACAGTGCACTGGACCGCGACGAGTTTTGCTGGTGTGCTATACTGAGTGGAGACTCAGTATAACTCAAAAATGCGTTCCAATGTGCGTCGCGTAGGCGTTCGCGTTCGCGTTCGCGTTTGCGTTCGAGCATGCATGAACCTTAACGCAAGCCTCTGACACAAGCGTTGTGTCTTATGTCACAGACCGGAGGCTCGCTTCTCTGCACCCAACAGAAGGAGCCCCCCTCTCTCCCCCTTCCTTCAGTGCGCATTATTTCAGTATTTTAAGCTAACACTTACATAAGGCTTGATGTATTTGTATAATATGTGGATTAAGGTGGTCGAAAAATTTTAAAAAATGAAACAATGACAATTTTAAAGTTTACATTCAGCACCCTGAAATTCGAACGATTCGAGGTTTATTTTATTTTAAATAATTCAATTTTATTTAGTTTATTTTTGAATATTTGATTTATAATTTCTTATTTTAAATAAACAGTCAAGTATTGTCGAATATTGAAACCAAAATTTTTAACTTAAATATTTTCAAACTGAATGCTTAAAAAATGGAGTATTTTAGAATGCAATAATATTGGAATAGAATTTGAAATTGAATAAAAGCATTTAATTATGAATATATTAATTTAAATGTTTTTGATAATTTTTAAAAGATTAAAAAATAATGGTGATTTCAGAATTTATTGATATTTTCCGAAAACATTAACATTTGACGTTGTTTCAAACAACTTCTAATCAAATTAACACATACTGGCTTTCATTTATGCCCATAAAACGGGTACTTTTAACACCTTTCATGCAATAATTGAGACATAATCTACAGTTTATTATTATTAAAACTAGGGTGCTTGTTCAACCTATTGGAAAATAGATGTCCAGAAACTTTTGCACGACATTACATATAAGAGAAAATCAATTTTTATACTCCTACATGTGCGTGTGTTATTATTTGCTTTATGTAAGATTTCAATTTCTCAGGGATCACAGCGCAAAAGGATCTCCAAAAAGGAGAAATAGGGTGATTTTCTCACGAAAAAGGGAAAAGATTAAACATTTATTTTTATATGTCGAAAAGAACAAACAATCTTTTTATAAGAAATGTTATATTTTTAAATAATTTTTCAATGATTTCTGCCATTGAAGAATTTATTTTGGAAAATTGGATATACTTAGGTCGTTGGAAACCCATTCACAGTGAAATAAAAAATTCAAAAAAAAAATAAAATTAGTTAAATACACAATTTTGGTATGTTTAACATTGTTCTCATAAATATTTCTTTACAACATTTTTAATTTCTTCCTTAATATAATTAATACTTTCAATGTAAATTTAAAACTACACTCTTCAGTAGAGCAAAGTAAAAATGCTAAAATTAATCGAATCGTTTGAGCTGAGGGATAACAATTTTGGGTCCGACATCCAAAACAAGCAAAGAAAAAATTTTTGATATCAGTTAATATTTTCTGTTCTCTTTTTTAAATTTACAATTAAAAATGTTAAAAATAAAAATTTGGCTTATTTAACATTTTTTGAAAATGTAAAAAAAAAACATGTTTCTTGGATTGATTCGAACCTGAAATTTCTTCAGCTTGAACCAATGAAACATGTTATTATTTTGTATTCATGGGAAACATTTTTTTTCGTGGTGTATATAACGTTCCAAAAAACGCAAAAAAATATGGAATCCTAAATCAAGACCAAAGTTTTTTTTCCGAAAAAGCAAAATAATAAAATGTTTCTTTGGTTCAAGCTGAATAAATTTCAGGTTCGATATATTCAACTTTTTTTTTGAATGTGTGCATATTTGTTTGCACTTTTGTCGAATGCCAACCCACAAGTTTTTTTCCCTCAGCTCCAACGATTTAATTTATTTTGGCATTTTCACTCCGCCCTACTCTTCAGTTTACTTCAGTGCTATAATTGCTTTAATTATTACTCAATAATGGGTACACTTACCTATTTCAGAGAATTTAATTAATTTAATTAATTCAAATATTGTATTTTCAAATATGGTATATTTAAAGAGAAAAGGATGAAAAGGGGAAGTTTTTTGAGAATAGGGGAAAAGGAGGAATTTCAAGAAAAAAGGGGAAACTGAGAGAAAAGGGGAAGACTGTGCACCCTGATTTCAGTCAACGTTTACCGAAGATGTTTACACATGAATCTGTCTTGGCTCGTTGTTTAGGACGCACGTGATCTTTTTATTTTTATCTTGCATAGTTTGACCGTAAAATAGAATTTTGGATTTTTCATTATTTTTTGTGAGATCAAAATTTGAATTTTCGATTTTTCGAAAAAATTCAAAAAGTTGTTATGATAATCTCGTATGGCATCCAAAAAGCAACGGTTTTCTTCTATTGACTTTTTTTCATATCACGTTGTTTGGCTTAAAATGTTCATTTTCATTTGTTTTTTTGGATTTTTAAAATGCCATAACTCTGATGATTTTCTTTTGGTTGAAAAAAGTCATGAGGATAAATTGTTTGAGTTTCCAAGTAGTATAAATATCTGTACAAAGAATTTTCAAATCTTTCAAAAGTTATCCGGTATATACACAACAACTTCGACAACGACATACAGACAGCATCGTAAAACCGGGTTTTTCGGATTCAGGGGGTCTCGAAACGTGGAGATTTAAAGAAATCCGCGATAGTCAGTTTTCACATAAAAACAATACCTTCTTATTACGATGAGAATATTATAATTCACTTAATTGGTCGTAAATTCTTACAGTGGAAAGGTTTTTTCCTTTCCTTGTAAAACTAGATTGGTTGAACTTAGCCGTTTAGCATTCCCTGATTGAATTGATTTAGTAAGAATTCCTCTTCGAGTAGTAGAAAACTACTAATTAGTTACAATTTTTGTATGCATTAATAGTTTACTTCTAAATATTAGTATCAATGCTTACAACCCTACTAAAAAAGAAGTCAGGAATCGTCACAAATGGTCAGAAGTTCTGACAATTCCTGAACATCCTGACCATTCCTGACGAGTGTTTCGATTTCTGAAGATATGCTGATTCTTATCCTATCAGGTAGCTCATCGGCTAGGACCGCAGGTAGGCCAACCCAAAAGGATTGAAAATTGAAAATAATTTTTTTTTCAATGTTGCATATACAGATTCAAAAGTTCGAAATTCAGAATGTACGGGTTTCAACGATTTCAGATACCTAAAAATTTCCCTTAAAAATTTTAAATTAGATTAAATATAATGCATCTTGTGAAGAGAAATAGATACGTCAAAACGAACAAAATTTTCAGATTCACCTTCAGATTCATTTAATATATAAATATTAATAATTAAATATAAGTAAAAAGAGAATATGCATAAATAAATATAAATAACCTGGGAAATATAATAGGGATTACGTTTTATGGCATTCTATTCTTGGACCCATAATAAAAGGATTATCCTTTGAACCCAAGCTCTGATGATTTCTGAACATTTCTCACGAATTCTGACTTTTCCTGACGATTTCTGTCGAGAAACGTAACAAAAGTGGACAGAAGTCCTGACTTTTCTGACTTTTTTTTAGTAGGGAAAAATAATTGATAAAGGGCTTCGCTCTAGTTCATTAGTAACTTTCTTATTAATTCAGATTTAGAAAGTATATTAACTTTTAATTTAATTGATAATTTGAATCCATTTCTATTTTGCATTAATAGATATCTACTGTAGGTAGCAGATGTCACCCCTAGATTAAAATCATGCAGAATATTGCATGAATTATATATTCTTCAATAGGTGGAAATTGGTACATTTTTACCGTAGTGAACTTTGACATTATCCTCTGGTCAATCGATTAATACAATTTTTTTAAGGAAAAATATACATATAATCCATGACAAAAGCGAGGGACCTCGAACCTTCGTTATCGATTGCGCTATGCGCGGGAAATCCTGTTTCTTCCGGATTCTTCTGCTTTCTACATTCTCTCATTGTTCTGTCATTTTCTTTATCTCTCTCTTTCTCTATCTCAATTTGTACCAACATGAATTGATTCTCTCACCGCACAAGAAAAACATTCCTAGACAATTCCGTTCGACTTTTCTTAGTGCTCATTTGAAAAGCTAGAGCTCGTGACCACATATAATACAAGTATGCAGTGGCATACAACGCGTGTCATGTGTTGTAAGTATTGATTTTCTATGCATAAACTCTCGACGGAATCGAGGTTAACTCGAACTCTCGTTTAGAAAGAATAATCTAGTAAAGCTCGATCTGAAAAAGTACCCTTGTGATACAAAGGAAATGAACATAGCTTAAAGCAATAATAGAATCTAGCACGCACAATCGTACACTTGACTTCAATTTCTTGAGCGTTTGGCGCTTAATTTGAAATTTCAGTCGCGACTAAAGAATTAATAAACATGAAACATGGCAAGGCGTCTTTATAGAATGAAACCCAAGCGAATAAACTATTTGTGATTGGATCGATGAATTCGTGCTAGCAGCATTATAGTTGAAAGTATAGTTGTTAAGGCGCGTCACCACTGCAACTGAATGAATTTCACTCACCTTGCCGTAGGCTTGCTGCGAAGACGGGCAAACGAGTTGATTGCCTGTTGTTGATTTTTCGATCAGAAGAACAACTGCAATTTAAACGAAGATCTACCGACGCTCTGGTAATCTTGTGAGGTCACGTAAATCAATTCAAATAATTAAGGTCGGGAGTTTCGTTGACCAGACTTAAAACAGCGATAGTAGGTTGCACTATACGGACTGCTTGGATCATTCGTGTCGAAGGCACCTTACATTACTATTGGTCGTCGGCAACTAGGCCTGGTGCTTGGTCAATGAGACTGCGCGAGAAGTCTTGCGCAGTTCAAATACCGGATTATGTTCAATAGAGAGTAATGTGTCGACATCTGTCTTCCCCGCCGTAATTTTGGTACCCACCTATGGTACAGCTGGGTGAAACTATGAACGCATGGAAGCTCTTCAAGGACCATTTGCCAATGCTCGGCAAAGGTTAAACGTGAACGGAGGAATCTTCTTCAATATGGATAGCAACCCCGGCGAAGGTAAACGATGGTCGAGGGCAGATGGACTATTTCTACTGACTCCGTCGGTGCAGTAGGGATCTTTCACAACAAAGCCGAGAGAGACATAAGAAACGATAGGTTCACAATTTTATTTACTCGATTATAAACTACAGAATTAAATTTCGTGCGCGACATTGATTGTACTGCATATTCTATTCTCTCTAAGATGACAAACCACTCTCCAAACTTAGCGTGGCCTACATATTGTTCAAATTTGTGTAAGCGATGCGCTACAAATATTTATTTGCTTCATAATGTAAGAATTAATTGATCAAATGCTTTGAACAATTTAAAATTCCTTCAAAAATAAATTTATGAAGCTTATACACATTCCTAACAAAATGTGCATGTTTACAATAGTTTATTGATAAATTTTAAATTCTTCCAGAAACGAAACAAAATCTTGTTTGATGAGTTCCAATGATTTTTCCCTTACGAAAAAGTATTATAGGAAAATCATCATACCTAGGCCTATAATGATTTTCCTATAATGAATTTCCTATAATTTTGTGACGATTATATGAATAATTAGGGAAAAATAATATTCGAATGAATAATATTAAAATATTGAAATAATTATTGCAAAAATTGTAAGATGCTCATAGCTTTTAAGTTTCAGTATATCCACATTCTTAAGCGAAGCTTCTTTTTAAATACGTCAATTTTTATTTACTTTTGTGTGAGTAGTTCAAAATAAATGATTAATTTATAGTTTCTTCTACTTTTTGCACTAATTATTTCCATATTTTAATATGATTCATTTCTATAATTGAGCGCTTAGGCACTGAGAAAATCCGTGTGAAAAAATTTCGTGGCAGTCTTGGATCATGCTAAAGCCAGTACAGTTTTTCTCAAGTCTGTCTATTCACGCAATACTAGCCTGGCGCTACACTGGCGCTTTCTAGTTTTACTACGTGTTTGATTCAAACCTTTCTGCTGTCTAGTCCCATTCTTGGCGATATCTAGGAGTTCGTTACGAATTTGAATATATAAAGATTGTCCAGATTTTAGCTAGTTTCTAGATAGAATCACGGTTTGGACTTACAGAAAAATTACAGAGGTGAATTCAGAAAATTATCATTTTTGAATAAAAGATTTAGGAAATTACAATACACAATTGTACAAATGCTCAAGCAATAATTAATTGTAGACTATCACATATTTAAGATAGTAAACAATAATTGTTGAAGGTGATAGAAATCTTAATACAAGAACTGCAGTTTCAAGAACGATTTTTTGAAGAATGTTTAAAAACATTTTGTTTCAATTGAATTATATAGTGAAGTTATAATGAATTTATATTGAATTTATAATAATTATAATATGTATAATGCTATGTATAATATTTATGATATTCCAGAAAATCAAATATTATTATAAAAGATTTATTTAATTTATTTTAACCATTTATTGATTCCGTAAATGATAATTAAGCCTAACGTATTAATTATTTGAAATAATAAACAATTATTATTTCGTAGTCTAATCGCAAGTGACATCATACAAACTTTATTTTTTTCAATGATTTATTCACAAATCAAGCACTTTTAATGTTTAAAAATTGTTCATGTTTTATTGAAATAAATATGAGGATGTAATGAATTGAAATTCATGTCCGACAAAAAAGAAAAAAAATTAACTTTTAGATGGCCGAGGTGTTAAGGCGACGGGACAAAGTTACAACAATATAATAGGAAGTTACATCAGAAGTTCGACACCCGGCGCATGTACAAGAGATTTGCAGAAACTCGTTTCATTATTTTTTTGTGTACAAAAAGTTTTTTTTATATTTTTAGTTAATTGCAAAATCTATATATTGGACTTTTATGGCATAAGAAATAATTATATTATTTAATTAATAATTATTTTTTATCAAAATAGCCGATCTGTCTAGAAACTAGTCGATCCGAGCGTTACATCCCAGTCTAGCCACTGGACAGTCAGCCGGTGGCGCGCCAATGTCGACTCAAGGCGGACTGGACAGAAACAATACAGCGCCACGAAATTTTTCCACACGGGAAATGGATTATACGAACTGGATAATATAATTAAAGAATAATACACCGTATAGAAAAGTATGTTAGCGCGTATAATCTATAATATTTGTCTAATATATGAAGATATTAACAAATATAATCTCTAGATGTTAAATTCTTATAATCCTCAGGCATTAAATTGTAAGATCTCAGATTTTAAAATATCCAGGCTTCTGTGTAGTCTCAGATGGTATCTCGCATCGTGGCGCATGTCATATGCAACCGTTCGCATTGAAACAAGTAATAATTAAGTTATAAAATGATTATTAGTGCTAAATCACACGTGATTTCGATTTTGAAAATTGGTAAGTTTATATTTCTTTTCGTTACATATGACTGCCACTTGTACAAGTACAGAAACTTAGCCTCCTTTACTTTCGTTTTTGTAGTCTTATGATAGCCACTTTCCTGCTCATTGTGTGTTTAAAAAATTGAATTTCGTTTCCAGTTCTACTTCCGAGCTCGTCTATCAAAATTTTGTATAGGTTTATAAATGCGCTTGCAAAAATTATTATATATATATTTGAGGTTATCTAATGGACCAGGATTCTAATATGGATATTAGATTTTTAAATCTTGGATTATAGATTTTATTATCCATTATTGTCCAAGATTATATCCGGTAACATATTTTTTATTACCGGGTATAATCCATTTTTCTCAGTGGGTGCAATAACAACCCATTTGTATTTTCACAAGTCACATATTTTTCATTTCTTTTGTACATAACTTCATAAAAAACAAATGAAAATTAAGTGACCTCTAAAAGTACAAGTATGCTGTTATTGCATCCAGACCCTTGATTATTTTCCTATAATTTTTCCTACAGTATTTTCCTATATTCGTGAAAAATTTGTAGGAAATTCATTATATAAAAATCATTATAGGCCTATAATGATTTCCCTATACTACACTTTCGTGATGGTATTTATCTTTTAAATACAAATTGTTTTTTCAATAAAATAATTCAAAAATTATTTCTAATCGACTGGTTAAACGAATAAATATTCTTTAGTGTCTAATACCACTAAAAGCGTTTATTTTCTATTGTTGTTAGATGACACGTTTCCACACAGATCTGTGTCCTTATCAAATCATTTTTCTTAACAAAAGATGGCTGAAGCTAGAAAAACACGATATTTTTTAAATATCATTCTACATGTAGTATTATTTATAACCTAACAAACAACGAAGAAATCTAATGATAGAAGAATAAAAATATATTTACCTTATCACAGAAACTGAAGATAGTTGAAAATAATTAAAATAATGTTGTTTTCCAAAGAAAAAAAAGTGGATTTGTATTAAAAGCATAATAATGCTTATTCAAAAGAAGCATGTAGAGATCAGAAGAAATACATAACCTCCAAAGAAAATATATATTTCCATTTTATTGTTATTTTTTCGGAAAAACTTGTAATCAATTAAACATTATTAAATAACATTGTAGAAAATTTGTATAATCACCGAAAAATATCCTGGATTTTATCTAAAAAAATCTGCCCGCTTCGCGGGCACATTCTCATCGCGCGCTTCGCTCGCAAGTTTCAGCGCGCCTAGGGCGCGCACCTGTTGAATCTCGCGCTTCGCGCTCGATTATATGTTTATCTCGCGCTTCGCGCTCGATAATGTATTCACCTCGCGCTGCGCGCTCGGACACATTTGTCGTCTAGGTTTTCACACTTCGTGTGCTCGCTATTGCGCCCTTCGCGGGCTAATACTCTCTTAGTAAGCTTCATCGTTATGACCTGCTTTTGGTTTAATTATGTCAGTTTTACATAAAAAGAAGAACTAATTTACTTAAGGTCCTATCGACCTTAAGGAACACATTCTCATCACGACACTCGCGCTTCGCGCTCGATATTTGGTTTGATCATCATGTGAACCTCGCGCTTCACGCTCGTTCCTGTTCATCGTATAATAGAAACACAAAAGTTTGAGCGCGCTTGCTCTTCGCAATTTGGTCGTCGCGCTTCACAATGACCATATGATATGTTCAATGTTCTTCAGATAAAAATGACTTAAATTGTATTTGATTTAAAATGAAGAAGCTAATTCCTTTACTTCAGCGTATATTTCCGTATCTTCATAATAAATCCTACAATCAGAAAGATTTTTTTCCAACTATCTGAAAAGGGGAGAAAAAAATCTGCCCGCTTCGCGCGTGGCTCGCAAGTTTGAGCGCGCCTAGGGCGCGCGACTGATGGATCTCGCGCTTCGCGCTCGATTATATATTCACCTCGCGCTACGCGCTCGGACGTATTTACATCGCGCTTTACGCTCGGCTCCTCTAGATTTCTGAACTTCGTGTTCGACTTCGATGAAAAGAAAAAGTTTGTTTGCGAATCTTATGAAATTATCAAAACCTCTACATATTAAGTGATTGTTAAATTTGTTTTTATTTTAGACTGAAAAGGAACTTTATTTACTCAAGGTTCTATC
>CAKNYM010045941.1:0-14996 GCA_932195095.1 Andricus curvator
AAGTATAAAATAGTTAAATTTTCGGTTAAAACACTTAATTTAAAAAAAAAATACTTTTCAACAATATAGTTGAATTTTCAACCTGAAATAGAATAATTAAATTTTCAGTAAAGAAAATTATTTTCAACCGAATAAAATAATCTTTCAACTAAAAAGATGAATTTTCAACCAAGAAAATTACATTTCTATCAAAGAAGATCAATTTTCGACCAAAAATGGAATAGTTAAGTTTTCAGTTGAAAAAATTAATTTTCAATAAAAAATACTAATTTACTACAAAAAGAATATTTTTCAATTAAATACATGAATTTTCAACCAAATATTTGAAATTTTAAAGGAATTTGCAACCTAATAGTTAAATTTTCAACCAAAAAGATGAATTTTCAAACAAATAAAATAAATTTCCAAATAAAATACATTTTAAACAAAGAAGATTAAATTCCTATCAAAAGATATAAATTATCTTCAAAAAATCGAATAGTTAAATTTTCTGTTAAAAAAGAGAATTTTTCACTAAAATGATGAATCTTCAAAAAAAAAAATGAATTTTCAATCAAGAATATCAATTATTAACTAAGAAGATAAATGTTTAACAAAGTATAAAATAGTTAAATTTTCGGTTAAAACACTTAATTTTTAAAAAATAATACTTTTCAACTAAATAGTTGAATTTTGAAAAAAAAAATGTTTTTCAACTGAAATGATAAATCATCAAACAAACAAAAACTAAATTTCAACAAAATAGTTGAATTTTCATCTGAAATAGATGAATTTTCAATCTGAAATAGAATAATTAAATTTTTAGTAAAGAAAATAATTCTCAACTAAATAAAATAAATTACCAAGGAATTAGTTAAATTTTCAACCAAAAAATGAATTTTCAACTAAAAAGATGAATTTTCAACTAATGAGATGACTTTTCTACCAAAAAGACGAATTTTTAACAAAATAGTTGAATTTTCACCTAAAACAGATAAATTTTCAACTTAAAGTAGAATTTTTAAATTTTCAGTAAAAAATTAATTTCCAACCAAAAAAATTTTCAACGGAATCGTTAAATTTTTAACCAAACAGATGAATTTCAAACCAAGAAGATTGAATTTCTATAAAAAAAGTTCAATTTTCGACAAAAAATTCAATATTTAAGTTTTCAGTTGAAAAAATTAATTTTCAATAAAGAATACTAATTTTCTACAAAAAAAAATATTTGTTAGCTAAATACATGAATTTTCAGCCAAATATTTGTTAAATTTTCGACCAAAAAAAATGTATGTTCAACCAAATAAAATAAATTTGCCAGATAAAATACATTTGAAACCTAGAAGATTAAAAAATATATAAATTTTCTTCAAAAAATCGAATAGTTAAATTTTCAGTTAAAAAGAGAATTTTTAACTAAAATGATAAATCCTCAAAAAAAAAAAATGAATTTTCAACCAAGAAGAACAATTATTAACTAAGAAGATAAATGTTTAAACAAGTATAAAATAGTTAAATTTGCGGTTAAAACACTTCATTTAAAAAAAAAATTCTTTTCAACTAAATAGTTAAATTTTGAAAAAAAAAAAATTTTTAACTGAAATGAAAAATCATCAAACAAAAAAAAACGAATTTTCAACAAAATAGTTGAATTTTCACCTGAAATATATGAATTTTGAACCTGAAATAGAATAATTAAATTTTCAGTAAAGAAAATAATTTTCAAACAAATAAAATAAATTTTCAAGGAAGTAGTTAAATTTTCAACCAAAAAATGAATTTTCAACTAAAAAGATGAATTTTCAACCAAGAAGATTACATTTCTATCAAATAAGATCAATTTTCGACAAAAAAAGAAATAGTTAAATTTTCAGTTAAAAAAATTAATTTTCAATAAAGAAAACTAATTTTCTACCAAAGAAATAAATTTTTGAAAGAAAGAAAAGTTTTTCCAACTAAAATGATGAATCATCAACCAATAGACGCACTTTCAACAAATTAGTTAAATTATAGAATTGTTAAATTTTCAGTAAAAAATTAATTTTCAATCAAAAAAATTGTCAACGAAATAGTTAAATTTTTAACCAAACAGATGAATTTCAAACTAAGAAGATTGAATTTCTATAAAAAAAGATCAATTTTCGACAAAAAAGGGAATAGTTAAGTTTTCAGTTGAAAAAATTAATTTTCAATAAAGAATACTAATTTTCTACAAAAAAAAAATATTTTTTAACTAAATACATGATTTTTCAACCAAATATTTGAATTTTTAAAGGAATTTGCAACCTAATAGTTAAATTTTCAACCGAAAATATGAATTTTCACCTAAAACATATTAATTTTCAACTTAAAGTATATCAGAGTAGACCAATTTTCAGTAAAAAAAATTAATTTTCAACCAAATAAAATAAATTGTCAACAAAAAATAGAATACTTGAATTTTCAGTAAAATAATTAATTTTCAACCAAATAAAATACATTTTAAATGAAGAAGATTAAATTTCTATCAAAAAAGATAAATTTTCTTCAAAAAAATCGAATAGTTAAATTCTCAGTTAAAAAAGAGATTTTTTGACTAAAATTATGAATCTTCAACAAAAAAATGAATTTTCAACCAAGAAGATCAATTATCAACTAAGAAGATAAATGTTTAACCAAATATAAAATAGTTAAATTTTCGGTTAAAACACTTAGTTTTAAAAAAATAATATTTTTCAACTAAATAGTTAAATTTTGAACAAAAAAAATGTTTTTCAACTGAAATGATAAATCATCAAACAAAAAAAATTAATTTGTAATAGAATAATTAAATTTTCAACCAAAGAAATTAATTTTTAACCAAAAAGTTGAAGTTTCAACTACTGAGATTACTTTTATACCAAAAAAGACGAATTTTCAACAAAATAGTTGAATTTTCATCTGTAATATATGAATTTTCAACCTGAAATTGAATAATTAAATTTTCAGTAAAGAAAATAATTTTCAACCAAATAAAATAAATTTTCAAGGAAATAGTTAAATTTTCTTCTAAAAAGATGAAGATCAATTTTCGACATAAAATGAAATAGTTAAATTTTCAGTTAAAAAACTTAATTTTCAATAAAGAAAACTAATTTTCTACCAAAGAAATAAATTTTCAATCAAGAAGATACATTTTCAACCAAACATAGAATAGTTAAATTTTCAGTTAAGACAAATAATTTAAAAACAAAAATAATTTTCAACTGAAGATTTAAATTTTGAGCAAAGAAAAAGGTTTTTCCAACTGAAACGGATGAATCATAAACTGAAAAAAACTATTTTTCAATAAAATATTTAAATTTTAAACTAAATAAATAAATTTTTAACTTAAAATAGAATAGTTAAATTCTCAGTCAAGGAAATAATTTTGAACCAAAAGAAATAAATTTTCAAGGAAATAGTTAAATTTTGAGCCAAAGAAATAAATTTTTAACCAAGAAGATTAATTTTGTACCAAAAAAGATTAATTTTTAACAAGATACATCAATTTTCAACTAAATATTTGAATTTTAAAGATATTTTAGTTTTAAAAAATTTGTTTCAATTTTTTTTAATTCATGAATTTTTTATTGTTAGGAATTTTATTATTCTGGAATCCTCAACTTCGGTAATATTATAAACTGCTCGTGAACTTTATTATTCGGTTTTAGGTGAAAATTAAAATATTCTGTTGAAAATTCATCTTTTTTGGAAGAAATTTAATCTCATTAGCTGAAGTTCATTTTTTCGGTTAAAACTTCATTTCTTTGGTGACCTAAAAAAAAAAGAAATTAAAAAAAAAATTTTTTTATGATTCATCGCTTCAATTGAAAATATATATTCATCTTTTTGGTTGAAAATTCCTTTAAATATTCAAATATTAGATTAAAAATTCAGGTATTTTGTTATAAATTAATCATTTTTGGTTGAAAATTCATTTCAATTTTTTGTCGAAAATTGATCTTTTTTGATAGAAATTAAATCTTCTTAGTTGAAAATTTTACTATTCCCTTGAAAATTTATTTTATTTGGTTGAAAATTATTTTCCTTGCTGAAAATGGAACTATTGTATTTTAGATTGAAAATTTATCTATTTTAGAGGGAAATTCATGTTTTTTTTTGACATTAACATAAAAAAAAGAAAATTTTTTTTATGTTAAAAATTCAACTGTTTAGTTGCAAATTTATCCTCTTTAGTTGAAAATCGTACTATTTTATTGAAAATTCTTCTTTTATGGTAAAATATTATTGTTCTTTGTAACTAATTTACATTTTTGGTTGAAAATTCTTTTCTTTAGTCAAAAATTTAACTGCTCGGTCAAAAATACCTTTAAAAATCAAATATTTTGTTGAAAATTGATGTATGTTGTTAGAAATTAATCTTATTTGGTAGAAAATTAATCTTCTTGGTTGAAAATTTATTTCTTTGTTTAAAAATTCATGTTAAAAAAAAATTATCTTTTTTGTTGAAAATTAATCTTCTGGTTGAAAATTTATCCCTTTGGTTGGAAATTTATTTCTCCGGTGGACAATCATTTTTTTGTTATTGAAAAATAATTTCTTTAAATGAAAATTTAACTCATCCATTTTTTCTCGACAATTTATCTTTTTAGTTAGAAATTTAATCTTCTTAGTTGAAAATGATTCTTTTTGGTTGAAAATTTAACTATTTCGTTGAAAATTTATTTTGTTTGGTTGAAAATTAATTTTTTTTACTGAAAATTTAACTATTCTATTTTAAAATATGAATTTTCAATAAAAAAATTAATTTTCAACCAAATAGTTGAATTTTCTAATAAAATAGTTAAATCTTCAACCAAAGAGTTGAATTTTTAACCAAGAATGGAACAGTTATATATTCATTTAAATTAATTAATTTTCATTTTAAAAAACTATTTTCAACTAAACCAAAACCAAAAAAACCCAAAAAATGAATTTTAATTACTTTTTTAAAAATTCAACTTTTTGGTTGCAGATTCATCTATTTAGTTGTATTTATGTTGTTGTATTTATTAATCTGGTTTAATTAATTTTCTTAATTAAAAATTTAAAGATTCCATTTTTTGTTGAAAATTCATCTTTTTTTATATAAATTTAATCTTCTTAATTGAAAATGATTCTTTTTGGTTGAAAATTTAACTATTTCGTTGAAAATTAACTTTTCTACTGAAAATTTAACTATTCTATTTTAAGTTGAAAATTGACCTGTTTTAGGTGAAAATTCAACTATTTTGTTAAAATTTTGTCTTTTTTGGTAGAAAATTTATCTCATTTGTTGAAACTTCATCCTTTTGGTTAAAAATTAATTTCTTTCGTTCAAAATTCAACTCTTTTTTGGAAAATTCTTTGTTTTGTCTTTAATTTATTTTTCTACTTGAAAATTGTTCTATTTTTGGTTGAAAATTTATTTTTTTTAGTTGAAAATGTACGTATTTTGATGAAAATTTGTCTTTTTAGGTGGAATATTAATCAAATGGGTTTAAAAATCAACTATTTGGTTAAAAATTCATTTTTTTGTTAAAGATTCATCTTTTTCGTTGAAAATTAATTTCTTTGGTTGAAATTTGAACTATTAGGTTTTAAATTACTTTAAAAAATCAAATATTCGGTTAAAAATTCATGTGTTTTATTAAAAATCAATCTTTTTTTGTACAAAATTTATGTATTTTTAAAAACTTAATCTTATTTGGTAGAAAAATAGTCTGGGTTGAAAATGTATCTTTTTGGTTAAAAATTTAATTATTTTTAAAAAATTTTATTCAAAAATAGTTTAATTCAATCAAAAAAGACAAATTTTTGAACAAACGATTTAAATTTTAAACCAAGAAAGATCTTTCAGTCTGTGAAGAAAAAAAATCAACGAAACTTTTGAATTTTCAAGCCAATAAGACGAATTTTCTACAAAACGGTTTAATTTTGAACCAGAAAATATGAATTTTCAATTAAAAATTAATTTTCAACCAAATAGTTGAATTTTCTAATAAAATAGTTAAATCTTCAACCAAAGAGTTGAATTTTTGACCGAAAATGAAATAATTACATTTTGATTTAAAGAAATTAATTTTCAAACAAAAAAATGGAAGTTACAAATTCATTTAAATTAATTAATTTTCATTTTAAAAAAAACTATATTTGACTAAACCAAAAAAATGAATTTTAATTACTTTTTTAGAAATTCAACTTTTTGGTTGCAGATTCATCTATTTAGTTGAAAATTCGTATTTTTGGGTTAAAAATTTCATTATTTTGGTAGAAAGTTCAACAGCTTCTCTCTGGTTTGATTAATTTTCTTAACTAAAAATTTAAATATTCCATTTTTTGTCGAAAATTTATTTTATTTGGTTGAAAAAGTTTTTGTTACTGAAAATTTAAATATTCTATTTTAAGTTGAAAATTCACATATTTTAGGTGAAAATTCAACTATTTTGTTAAAAATTGTTTTTTTTGATAGAAATATGCAAGTTAAAAATTAATTTAATTGTTGGGAATTTCATTCATCTGGAATTTTCAAATTCTGTAATATTATAAACTATTCGTCAATTTTATTATTCGGGAATTTTCTATTAAAAATTTTTTTTTTCATAAATTTTCAGTCCCAAAATTTATAATAACGGAGAAAAATATCTGGAAAAAGAAAATAATGTTAAGAAATGTTAAACATAAATACCGTTATAAATTTGTTTATGATAATATGCTTCTGTTTCAAGATGTGAGAATCGGTTATCCTTCTTGTAAAATTAATTCATGACTCAGAATCATAAGATTCTTTTTATCGTGAGAACTATGACTCAGTTAAATCGCATAATTCGTCTTATTTTACCGGAAATTCTTATCTATTGAACAAAAAATAATCTTTCAGGTGACGAAGCCTTCTTTCTTTGAAAAATACTTTCTTTTTTCTAAATTAGCATATTATTATCATTTATTCCCATAACAAGGACATTTTTCAACAAAATATTTAAATTTTCAACCAAACTGATGAATCTTCGATTTAAACAATTTAATTTTCAAAGAAAAGTGTTATAGTTGTTATTTCAACTTTTTTTATTTTTAAGCAAAATCATTTGAATTAAACCAAAAAATACGAATTTTGAACAAAAGTGTTGCATTTTCAACCAAAATAGATTTTTCCAAAAACCTTATCCAAAATGTTAAATTTTCAATCCAAAAAGACGAATTTCCTACAAATTAGTTGAGTTTTCAACCCAAAAATATGAATTTTTAGCAAAAAAGTTGAACTTTCAGCCCAGAAAAACCGAAGAAATTACATTTTAAATTGCATTATATTTCTACCAAGAAAAGATGAATTTTCAACAAAATAGTTGAATTTTCAGCTTAAATAGGTAAATTTTCAATTTAAAATAGAATACTTGAATTTTCAGTAAAAAAATAATAATTTTAAACCAAATAAAATAATTTTTCAAGGAAATACTTTAAATTTTTAATCAACCAGATGATTTTTCAACAGAGAAGATTAAATTTCTATAAAGAAAAATAAATTTCTGACAAAAATGGAATAGTTAAATTTTTATTTCAGAAAATTAATTTTCAATAACAAAAAAACTAATTTTGAACCGATGAAACCAATTTTCAACGAGAAAGATAAATTTTCAACCAAGAAGGTTAATTTTCTACTAAAAAAGACAAATTTTTAACAAATGACATGAAATTTCAAGTAAAAAAGCTCAACCGTCTTATAAGCTCGAGCTTACAGCTTTATTTTTCTATGAATTTGTGAAGTGTAATAGTATTTACTGTGCGGTTTTCCATACATACGGTCACAATATGGAAGAAAGCTTACAAAAAGTTATTTTTGAGTTGTCGAAGGACATTAAATCTTTAACGAGCTCTCACGATCAGCTGAGGAAGGACGTCAAGGAATCTTGTAAAGCTTCTACGGACGTTGCTGCAAAAATTGTATCCCTCTCCAGCAAGTTATCAATAATTGAAAAAGAAGTAGAGCTCGTTGTACGCAATGACAGATCAAAAAACATAATTATTTTCAACTTGGAGGATTGTGATTCTCATAATAATAATTTGTTCGCTTCGGTTTCATCGATTTTCCATAACGTCGGCCTGCAGATACCAGAGGTGGCCTTGGCTGATGTTTACAGACTCGGAAAAGTCAAGGGAAAGCGACCGGTATTAGTCAAGTTTATTGCTTCACGATGGGTCAAAACCGTATTTAGCAAGATTACACAATTTCGCAAACTGGAACTTGTTATCGCTAATGATCGCTCCAAGGAAGAGAGAGAGAAAAGAAGAGAGCTACTTAAACATGCCAGATCATTGAAAGATGCGGGATTCCAGGTTGTGATTAAGAATTCAACCCTTATCGTCAATGGTGAAGAACTTCGGAATGAGCACGTGGAATCCTTCCTTCGGAATTCAAAAAAGGATTCTACAAATTCCGCCATCCAGGAGTCCAATATCCCAGATGAAGATGAAAGTGACGCTTCTGAGTTCAATATAGTCCGGCCTGCCAAGGTCTCCAGGAGAGGACGACCGCCTAAACAAGATATGATAGATGCCACGCCGAATAAACGCATAGACCAATTTTTATTGAATGATGCTGCTACCCCGACGACTGCTAAAACTTCCCGTGATCGCCGCATCTCGAAGGCATAGCTCGTTGGTGGTTCCTCTGAGATCATACAAAATGATCACCAGCCTATTGTTTCCACACGTCGTTGTTCTACACCTCTTTCAGATGTCTACACACTTACCAAAATTATCTTTTGGAATGTTCACGGTTTCTCAAATCTGGAGGACATTACGAGCTCTTTCAGAAAATCTGACATTTTATGCATTTATGAGACCTGGATGGATTCCTCAAGAACCGCTTTTAAAGCATTCTCCAGGGATTTACTCGTTTTTGACTCTCCGGCGGTGAGAGATGCTATCAAAGGAAGAGCCAAGGGTGGCATAGTGATTGCGTTAAATAAAAATCGCTTTTCAGCACAACTATTGTCAGTTGCGCCGGAATATATCATTCTAAAGGTAAATTCTTGTATGTTTTCTTTTATTCTTTGTGCAATGTATCTCGCTCCCGACACAGATATTGATAATTATTTTAATAATTTTAATGTTATTCTCAGCTCGATACGCATGTCTTTTGCTCACATGCCAATTTTTTTCGGTGGCGATTTCAATTGTAGGGTTTCGAACCTCAATATTCTAGACGAGCAAATTTTCGTTAATAATGTTTCTTTTATGGGTAACAGATCATCTTCAGACAATTTTATTAATAACAAGGGAAAACTGATAACTAGCTTTATGGAGAGTAACGAGTTGTTTGTGTGCAATGGGAGGGCAAGCGGTGATTTTCCGGCACAGTTTACATTTCAGGGCGCTATGGGAAGGAGCGTGAATGATCTGCTATGGTGTTCGATAAACAGTTTGCCCTTTCTGCAAGACTTTAAAGTACTTAAAATTAAAACTTTGTCTGATCATTTCCCGATTGCTGCTTTTGTGAACTGTGCAGGCCAAAGTCCTTCGCAGAGCCATGCTAATCTCCCCGAGCCGGATAAGTTCGCATTCAATTTTGCTAGATCAGAAGAGTTTAAGGATTTGATGCGTTGGAGGAACGAAATTGCGAGGGTGAGTGGGGACGTAGACGAGATGAACGAGAATCTTGTTGGCGCGATAAGACATGTTGCGGCAGAGCTAGGTATGAGAAAAGTTTGTACAGGTAGGACGGGCATTGTTTCCAGTAACAAACCATGGTATGACGCTGCGTGTCGCGAGGCAAAGAAAAGCTTGACTGAGATTTTCCATGAGAGCAGGAGAGTAAATTTTGCTTTCGAAAGTCTCAAGACTTATAGAATCGCTACGAGAAATTATAAGAAGTTGCTGTCTACTAAGAAAGCCACTTACGAAAAGCGAATGATAGACGAGTTGGCTGCAGCACGTAATTCTGCTGATTTTTGGTCCATTATTAATGGCCTTCGATTTAGGCCTCAAGAGTTAAACGTCATCAAACCTGAAATATGGCATGCGTATCTCCTGGATATGTTCCCTAGTAAGATTGTAGACCTCGAATTCGCTTTAAGTACCTCCCACCCCTTGCTCGATAGTTATATAACTACAATGGAAATTAGGGACAGTCTAAAAAAATGTAAAGATGCAAAGGCAGCAGGGTGCGATGGCATTGATTACAGCTTTTTTAAAAGGCTACCAGAAAACTGGATTCTCTACATGGAGGACCTATTTAACAGAGTCATGGTGGATGAAAAGGTGCCGAAGTCCTGGGGTAAATTATCCATGACCATGTTACATAAGAAGGGTGATCCTGGTGACACTGGCAATTATAGACCCATCTCCCTTGTGAACTGCATCGCTAAGATTTTTACGCAAATTTTGTCAATAAGACTAACTGACTGGGCGAACGAAAATAAAATAATTCCGGAATTTCAATCTGGCTTTAGGGCTGGGAGAGGGTGTATCGACAACTTGTTTACCTTGCTAGCTATAATTCAGATTCGCCTGAGGCACCCTAGATCCGCTGTATACGCGGCTTTTATAGATTTTAAAAGTGCCTTCCCCTCTGTGGCTCATCATATATTATGGCAGAAATTACATAAAATCGGGGTTAGCACTAAGGTGATTAATGTGATTCGGAATTTTTACGAAGTCGCGTATGCAAGGATTAGGTGTAGTAATGGTCAAACTAACTTCGTTAAGGTAACACAAGGCGTCTTGCAGGGTGAGGTTCTGAGCTCCCTGCTGTTCTCCATCTTTATCCATGATCTAGAAGAGTTCTTGATTGAACAGAGGTGCAGGGGTATTGCTATAAATAACTTAATTGAGGTTCTTTTACTTGCATATGCAGACGATCTTGTTTTGCTTTCTGACACTCCGACTGAGCTCGTACGGAAACTAAGATTGTGATATTTCGCAAGAAGGGCAGCTCTTCTGTAAACAAGTTTAAGTCCTTCAAATTCGGCGATGAAAAAATTGAGGTAGTGAATCAGTATCCTTACTTAGGTGTCCCACTTTCGTACAATTGTACCTTTTTAATCGCCGCTAGGAAATTTTTTAGCTCGGCCAACTCTGCGATAGGTGCGTCTATGCGAATAATATACAGCACCAAGGCTGATTCTTGGTCAACGTACGTTAAACTTTTTAATAGTTTGGTAATAAGTACTCTTATGTACGGGGTGCAGGTTTGGGGGCAGGATCATTTAGATCTCCTTGAGAGGGTACAGCTCTTATTCTTTAAGGGCCTACTGCGTCTCCCTCAATGCACGCCCAGTTATGCAGTTCGACTTGAAGCGGGTAGGCTTCACCTTTCCTATATGGTGCTTCAGAACTCACTGTCTTGGCTGGAAAAAATATGTAAAATGGAAAATACTCGGTTCCCAAGACAGTGTCTGTTGCGTCTCATTGGACTGGCGAGGTCCGATCAAGGAAGGGATGGTTCCAACTGGTACAATCGGTTGAACCATTTTTTCAGAGAAGCCAACTTGGTCGAGCTGTGGGACTCTGCCAGCTTGGAGGGACTCGCAGGAAGTAAGGATCTAATACTTCAGGAATACGAAAGATTTTTAATAAAAAGAGATCTTTTAGGGCGCGCCCAATCAAGGAGTCTGCAGATATGGCCTCACCTGCACTTAAAAATGGGAGTTCAACCTTACCTTTTCAATAGAATGAATCTTAACTATAAAAGAATTTTTTCACAAGTCCGCTTTATTAATGAATATTCTAGACACATAATTATTGATCAGATTTCATGTAACCTGCCTAAAGGAGAGTTGTGTCTATACTGTGGTGATGCAAAAGATGATTTTCACCACTTCCTGGTCGATTGCCCACGCTTTAATAATTCCAGACTCAGTTATTTTCAAGAGTTAGCTCAATGCGTTGACCTTGAATCGTTTTGGAAGGATACTTTATCGACTTCAAATGTCGCGATCTCAAAAAAATTTGTTAAAATGATAACAGAAATGTTAAAGGAGCGTATATTTTAACTGTGATCGACTTTTTCTTGATACACCGGCGCCTAATGTAATTGCAACGCGTTTTTTATCTTTTTAATGTAGGCTTAAGTATGATTTTAGATGGATATGTATCTTTTTTTTTGTTTGTTCTTTTTCTGTATTGTTGTTAAGAAATAGGCCAAGTTTTCTGTAAATGGACTGTATAGTCTCTCAATAAATCTTTACTAGGTAAATTTTCAACTTAAAATAGAATAGTTGAATTTTCAGTAAAAAAACAAAAATTGCTAACCAAATAAAATAAATTTTCAAGGAAATGCTTTAAATTTTTAATTAACCAGATGAATTTTCAACGGAGAAGATTCAATTTCTATAAAGAAATTTAAATTTCTGACAAAAAATGGAATAGTTACAATTTTAGTTCAGAAAATTAATTTTCAATAACAAAAAAAACTAATTTTTAACCGATGAAACCAATTTTCAACGAAAAAAATAAATTTTCAACCAAGAAGGTTAATTTTCTACTAAAAAAGACACATTTTTAACAAATGACATGAAATTTCAAGTAAAAAAGCTCAATTTTCAATTTGAAACGAATTTTCAACAAAATAGTTTAATTTTCACCTAAAATAGGTAAATTTTGAACTCAAAATAGAATAGTTGAATTTTCAGTGAAAAAAAAAAAATTTTTAACCAAAGAAAATAAATTTTCAAGGAAATACTTTAAATTTTTAATCAAACAGGTGAATTTTCAACGGAGAAGATTAAATTTCTGTATAGAAAGATACAATTTTGACCAAAAATTATATAGTTAAATTTTGAGTATAGAAAATAAATTTTCAATAACAAAAAAAAACTAATTTTTAACCGATGAAACCAATTTTCAACGAAAAAAATAAATTTTCAACCAAGAAGGTTAATTTTCTACTAAAAAAGACACATTTTTAACAAATGACATGAAATTTCAAGTAAAAAAGCTCAATTTTCAATTTGAAACGAATTTTCACCTAAAATAGGTAAATTTTCATAGTCAAATTTTCAATGAAAAAAAAATTTTTTAACAAATAAAATAAATTTTCAAGGAAATACTTTAAATTTTTAATCAACCAGATGAATTTTCAACGGAGAAGATTAAATTTCTATAAAGCAATATAAATTTTTTACAAAAATGGAATAGTTATATTTTTATTTAAGAAAATTAATTTTCAATAACAAAAAAAACTAATTTTTAACCGATGAAACAAATTTTTAACGAAAAAGAGAAATTTTCAACCAAGAAGGTTAATTTTCTACTAAAAAAGACAAATTTTTAACAAATGACATGAAATTTCAAGTAAAAAAGCTCAATTTTCAATTTGAAACGAATTTTCAACAAAATAGTTCAACTCTGAACCAAAGAAATCAATTTTTAATCAAAAATAGCATAGTTAAATTTTCAGTAGAAAACTTAATTTTTAAATAAATAAAATAAAATTTCAACGAAATAGTTAAATTTTTAACTAAACGGATATTTAAAAAATTTGAAAAAAAAAATTGTCATTAAAATAAAAAAATTCAACGATAGAAATTAATTTTCAACCTAAAAGATAAATTTTCAACCCAGAATAATCTTCTACCAAATAAGATTAAGTTTTTTAAAATACATGAATTTTCAACCAAAAAGCTGAATCTTCAACCAAAAAAAATTAATTTTTAACCAAATAGTTAATTTTTCAACCCAAAAGATTAATTTTCTACCAAAAAAGACAAATTTTCAACAAAATACGTAAATTTTCAACTAAAAGAGATCAATTTTCAACCAAAAATAGAACAATTTTCAAGTAGAAAAATAAATTAACAATAAAACAAAGAGAGAGACAAAATTTTAAGAAAGTAGTTGAATTTTTACCTAAAACAGATCAATTTTCAAATTAAAATAGAATAGTTAAATTTTCAGTAAATAAATTAATTTCGAACCAAATAAAATCAATTATCAACGAAATAGTTAAATTTTCAACCAAAAGGAATCACTTTCAACTAAGAAGAATTAATTTCTACCTAAAAAGATAAATTTTCGAGAAAAAATGGATGTGTGCAATTTTTAGTTAAAGAAATTATTTTGCAATAAAAAAAAAATTATTGTCAACCGAAGAAATAAATTTCCAACCAAAAAGATAAATTTTCAACCAGAAGATTAATTTTCAACCAAAAAATATTATTTTTTATAACAAGAATTTTTGAACAGCAAAATAAATTTTCAACCAAGAAGATTAATTTTCTACCAAATAAGATTAATTTTTAACAACATACATAAATTTTCAACAAAATATTTGATTTTTAATGGTATTTTCGACCTGGCAGTTAAATTTTTGACTAATGAAAAGAATTTTCAACCAAAAATCAAAGAAATCAATTTTTAATGAAAAAAGCATGGTTAAAGTTTCAGTAAAAAACATAATTTTTAAATAAATAAAATGGAATTTCAACGAAATAGTTAAATTTTTAACCAAACGGATATTTAAAAAATTGGAAAAAAAATTATTTTATTAAAAAAAAAATTCAACGATAGAAATTAATTTTCAACTAAAAAGATAAATTTTCAACCCAGAATAATCTTCTACCAAATAAGATTAAGTTTTTAAAAATACATGAATTTTCAACCAAAAAGCTGAATCTTCAACCAAAAAAAATTAATTTTTAACCAAATAGTTGATTTTTTAACCCAAAAGATTAATTTTCTACCAAAAAAGACAAATTTTCAACAAAATACGTAAATTTTCAACTAAAAGAGATCAATTTTCAACAAAAAATAGAAAAATACCATTTTCAGTTAAAAAAATAAATTGAAACAACAAAAAAGACGAATTTTCAACAAAATAGTTGAATTTTCACCTAAAACAGATCAATTTTCAACTGAAAATATAATTAAATTTTCAGTAAAAAAATTAATTTTCAAACAAATAAAATAAATTTTCAAGGAAATAGTTGAATTTTCAACCAAAAAGAATCATTTTCAACCAAGAAGATTAAATTTCTATATAAAAAGATAAATTTTCGAGAAAAAATGGATGAGTTAAATTTTCAGTTAAAAAAATTATTTTT
>CAKNYM010045942.1:0-19927 GCA_932195095.1 Andricus curvator
ACGATTTACCGAAATCCGAGGAGTGAATATGGGAGCACCCATTGCTTAACTACTCGAGCAGGTCCTTGTCGGTGTGAACGCACCTTAAGGTTTCCACCAGGTTTCCCGAGGTGAGTCGTGTCCAGGAGCACCTGGTGCCACGTCTCACCGGAACCCGAAGGGTGAATATGGGAGCACCCATTGCTTCACCACTCGAGCCGGTCGCCGGTGTTCTGCCTCTCTGCTTCGTGCGTGTCTGCTTTTAAAGCCTGGCGGCTCTGGTCTGGACGTCGACGCATGCGCAGCAGTCGACGCGCGCACAGCACAGTTTCCTGCCACTATACACCCGTCGTTGGTCCTTGGCGGAGACGTCCAGAGCAGCTGTGCACCATGTGATCGGTAAAATCACAGCGGTTTCGTGGCCTCGTGGTTTCCTAGTGCCGGCGGTGACGATTAGGAAGTGTGACGCGTATGTGGCGAGAACCGCTCGCTACAAAGTTATCGATCTTAAAGGGTTCTATTTGCCGAAAGATTCTCCGCATATGTTAGTCAAGTTCCGGGGGGATGATGAAGTTAAGTTATTGGAACTGGTTTCGGGAAAATATATGTCAGTTCACGCTATTACAGGCATACAAAATTATCAAGGCGTTGCTATGTCGATAGCATGATAGCGATAGTATGGTTGACCAGAGTGGACCAATCGAAATCTTAGTCGAAACGCAGGTTCAGAATGAATGCTGATTCTCCAGGTCTTGTAGACAGTAATCTGAAAGGACATATTGATCAGAACTTTCCTGACCTGATTATCAAGAAGCTATCTAGAAGGAAGTCGATGACATCTAATACATCAAGTATCAATAGGTTTAAAATAAAACCATTCTTAGTTGAAAATTTTATTTTAACGATCCTAACCTAAAAATTGTCTATTTTTAATGTATTAAAATCTTTTTATAAAGTTTATATATGAACTGTCTTAGACATGAAATCATTAACTCAGAAATTTATTACTTTGGAGAGTCATATTAAGTAACCAGGAAACAAACGTGCGGACACATTTACTACACGACGTGCAGGTGGACGACGTGCCAGCAACAATGGCCGGAGTGAAGTGCTGGACACTAAGCTCAAGAGTAATGCAGGCAACGTACAACATGTATTACAAATCCGACTTGCGAAGGTCGCTTTGTCCGGTACGAAATCATGAAAAATTACATGAGTGCAATCATAATAAGTTGCACTATACGGTGGTAGTTCAAAGCAATTTTAAAATGAACTAAATCGGTAGCATTAAAATAAAAAACTGAACTAAATGTAACTAACCACTGGCAATATTTTTTTAAGCGGCTGAAAAATTACCAATACATATATTCGGTTTCGGTTTCGATTCCTTTGGAATCGAACCCGAGAGCTTGTGACAAAGCCACCGGACGCATCCTCGGGTTGCGGATACAGGTATCCCCCAAGCGGCGATTTAACAACCGTGCCAAAAGCTGAATGGCATCTGGGTGGGTATCTCTCTCAGAGTATGCAGCCTCATCCTTGCATGCGAGGCTCTACAAGAATGGACGAACCCTTTCCATATCTGCTCTTCGGAACAACAATGACACAACCAAACCACCAAAAAGTTGTAGATGTGGTTAAAAACGATCGAACGCGCAGAGCACCCGACAATGGGTCGGCAAGCAGTGCCGATCTCTCTAGAGTTCGGGGTGCTGAAAATAATTTAGATAGAAGCACGACGACGAACCGTCGAAACGCCCACATTGAGTGAACGAATCAACTCAAGGATTACTTCCTACACTTCTACGATGTCAGAATTATCCCTGTTCACTGAGGATTTATGGCGCGTATGTACAATCTGTGGTGCCAGAAACAGCCAGAGCTTCAGCACGTTTGGCATCAATCATTGCGAAATCAAGACGCCCACCTTTTGAAAAAGGGATATGTACGCGAAGCGCTTCCCTAACCGCTATATGAACAAGCCGCAGACGAAGAGGAGAAAGCAAAATTAAGACCAGCCGCGTAAAGCAGTCATCTCCTGACATATGATCGTTATTTCAGGACAAGAAGGAACATTAATATCCAGGTTCCTCCTGAGCCCCAAGACCTGCCAGAAATGGATGCCTCCCTTCGTGAGGATATCTCGGAGGAGTCCGACCTCTGGATCATTAATTGTTCAGTGTCTGGTGCTGCGAGAGCTTTGGCTGATTCAAATCGAAAGCTAAAAGCGACGATGGATCAAAAGAGCAAAAAAAAAGCTTGCATCAACTGAACAAGAAGATTAGATGGACAAGACAGAATGCGTCCCGTGTTTCGTATGTGCTTGACTACATAACATCTGGTAGACCGTTCACGGAAAGGGTTTGAAAGTTCGCCCAAGAACTGAGGATCTACCATCACAAACTGAGCAGGCCAAAGCTACTGACAATCAAGCAACATATTGTTGTCAAAATACGGGTTTTATCTGACGCCAGAAGGAGAATACAGAAGAGGGAGAGATGGGTCAGGGACAATCAACAGTTACTCGCCGACTCATCGCGCCTCTTCAGCGATCTCCCTGTTTCTGCCAAACATCCACACAAGCCCAACGAAGTAGAGACTTTTTGGAGAGAGGTAAACAAGATCCCGAAAACACTGGAGTTGAAAGAAGATAGTGATAACATCATCCGCTTCAAGGAGTTTTGCGACAACCTCATAACATCTGAGGAGGAATGTCCATCAATCACTGCCGAAGAGGTGCAAAAAGGACTTAGGGGCACGAAGAATTTTTCCGCTGCAGGACCAGATGGTATCAAAAACTTCTGGTGGAAAAAGTTTACTTCTACACACCAACATCTGGCACGCATATACACCTCATATTTAAAGTCGGAAAGGCAAATTTCGCAGTGGCTGGTGTTAGGACGCACTATACTCCTATCGAAAAAGGCGTCTTGTCCAACCCAAAAGTTACAGGCTAATAACTTGTTTGAACACGCTGTATAAGATCTTTACACCTACCTTAAACGACAGGATTGTTCGAAGAATTGAGCCAGTGTGGAGAGAGATGTACAAAAGAACGTGGCTCGAAAAAAGGTGTAGCAGGCTGCCGAGAGAAACTGCTAATTGATCGGTGCGTCTGCAAAGACGCAGCAGCCCGTCAGCGCGTCCTGTCAATGGCTTGGATTTTTAACTTGACCCCTTAACTGTCCTAAGTTTATGAGTTCCTAATATCTCCAGCGCGGCGCTAGTTGTCCCATCTCTCCCTGTTTTTGCATAGAAAGCAATCAGACTAGATCACTTTTTTACAATTTTTTAGTAAACAAAATGTTATTTTCATGCAAAAAACTATTAAAATTAAAACAATGTTACTCATTTAACATTTGAAAATAGTTTTCCAATCATTTTCTATGAATACTAAAGCGAAAATATTAATTAGACGATTGTACAATAATCCTCGCAAAGTGGAATATATCTTAGATTTGAATTTGCATAAAAAGTAAAGTATAATTATTTAAATTTATTTCCGAGAACATATTAAATAATATTAATAATGAATTATAAAAAGAATTTCTTAAAGAAAAATTTGAATAGTATAAAGTTTAAACATACCAAGTGAGTACTCTCGCTTTTGAATATATAATGGATATAATGTATTTGAAATTGAATTAAACTGAATTTATATTTTAAAAAATGTTATTTAATAATCAGTGAAGAATATGAAAAATAATTACTCTCTTTTATCATTATATCCGCAAAAGATTCTTTAAAACAAACATGTAAAAATATTGATTCAATTTACATCTTGAACGTTTTATAAAATTATAATTTATATTTGAGCACGCCAGAGCAAAAGAAAGACTCCGCAGAGCCGTGAGCCTCACCCTCAATGAGGGTCCCTCATGGAAAAACGAAACAAGTACCGTTAGAAACTTATAGGATAGATTATTTTTAATGTTGTTTACTTATTTTTATATTACATGTTCATAAATAAAAATTTAATTCAATTTCAATTACATTATATTCATTATATTCAAAAGTGTATGTGCTCGCGAAACACTCAAATGTTAAGTTTAAACTTATATAGGTACTATTAGAATTTGTTTCACGGAATTTTACATTTTATTAATATAAATATTGATTGCGTTTTCAGAAATTAAAAGGATTATATTTAACTTTTTATTCAAATTCAAACCTTATATTCCACTGTACCAAGATTATTGGAATGCGTTTAAATTCATGTTTTCCCTTTAGCATTTATATAAATCGCTTGGAAAACTGTTTATTTAAAAAAAGTGATCTAGTCCCATTGTTTACAATGCAAAAACAGGAAGTGATGGGACAACTAGCGCCGCGCTGGAGATATTAGGAACTAATCAACTTAGGACACCAAGGGATCGCCATCTTGTTTTCAGATGCACAGCCCGGTAAGAAGGCTTACATTTAAAGGTATTAAAAATTTTGAATCCCTAAGAATGCCTTTTCTGTCCTTCGTTTTTTAATCCTCATTACCCTGCCGATGAAACGGCACTGAAACAGCACTAGCGAACAGTTTCAGTGACTGTTTGTGCTGATTTCGGCACCTAAACGGCACTTAGAGTGATGCGACGGTCATATGTGACGTGCGCCGAAGAAAGGGGGCTTACTCTAAAAAAATCGAAATCGAGGTTTGTACATCTTTCGATAGTTTTTGAGTTGCTCTTTTTAATGAAACCATCACAAAAAAAATCCGAGTGTTATATGCGGAGAATGGAGTGGTAAGTGGAGAGGGAAGATTTCGTGAGTCTTCCCTCTCTCCTAAAAGTCGCGTCTATCGGGTCGACTTCGATCGCTCGCCCTGAAAAATCTCACTTTTCAGAGTAAGCCCCCTTTCTTCGGCGCACGTCACATATAATGGTCCTATTGTATTCGTCACGTACCGGGCGGGCAGAGTGGTTTACAGTAATTGGCCGCCACCAACCCGAATCCCTTTTTAAAATTGTCTTCAAATTATCAACACTTTTTTTAATTTATGAATTTTCTCATTATGAATATTTTATACTTATAAATTATATACCAATATACTATTTTGAAGTTGAATTCGAAAATTTGGTCTGTTTTGGCGTATCTCATTCCATTTACGACATACATTACATTCATTCCAATATCAAAATTTTCAAAAAAAGTTAGATATTTGAAATTATCGAAACCCGTAGATTCTGAATTTCTAACTTTCGTAGAGGTAATTTCAAAATTTTACAATTTTTAATCCTTTTCAGCTGGGTTACTTGGTAGCCTGTTCAAAGGTATAAAGGGAACTTCTGTAGGCATTTAAAATTGTAATCTGTGTAGCTTTAAACGAGCAGCACTAAAACAGCACTGGGCAGCAGTGCCGTTTGAGTGCCGTTTCAGTGTCATTCAATCGGCAGGGTAGGCGGCGAAAATAACAAGATTCCAATCCCTTTCAAAGCTGATCGGAGCTGCCAAACGTAACCTGAAATAAATTAAAAACACGATTTTCGTTTGAAGCATTAGAAAGCACTCCAAAAACTCGAAATTTGCCAAATTTAGTAGGATTGTACACAAGAATACATTTCTTTATCGAAAATATTCGCCTTCTTCAAATATTATCAATTAAAAAAATATAAAATCATGGTGAAAAATTCAAAAAACTATTTTTTACCACAGCCATCTGTGTGGAAATTAATCCTGACATCGTAAAATGATCGATGCTATGTTTTAAAAAGCTTTTTACCTCATTATTATTATTATAGCCAACAGCCATACCACTCTGAAAAAACCAGTTCTCGTCAGATCACTGAAGTTAAGCAGCGTTGGGCGCGGTTAGCACTTGGATGGGTGACCATTCGAGAAAACTGAGTGCTGTTGGCACATCGTGGGTGTGGTGAGCCCACACTTGTAGTTATTTACTACAAGTTATCAACCTAGAAACACTACCCGAATCGGGTAGTGTCACGCCTACCCCGAAAGGGAAATGGCTTAATGGTATACATTATTCGAAAAACAGTCAATAAAAGTAGCAAAATGTGCTGAATTAAAAGGGATTAAAATTTTTCTATTTTTTGGTTGCTTTGTGGTATCCAAAAGTATTCAGAAAAATATTGTCGCCGCTGGGTACAGAAAAGGATTCAATTTAAGAGATAACTTCTACTGTTGTGGAGATTCAAAACGAGAGGACAGAAAGAGGATCCAGAAGTATTCAATATTTGTCACGTTACCGCTGGATGCATGAAATTCTTTAGTACTTTTTAATGCAAGCCTTCTTACCGGGAGGGCTGTTTTTTTTAATTAGAGGGAAATGCAATTTGAAATTGCCGCTTCCCGGTAAGAAGAGAAGAATAGAGAAAAATTAATATCTTCAGATATAAACGAAAGAGTGAGCATTATTTAATTTTTTTGAATGTGCTAATTTTCCATCGGGAGACGTGCCCAACGAAAAAATAGGTTTATCTACGAAACCAATTCTTTTCTATTTCCTTAACGATTGTCACTTGTGTTGTGTTCCATGCAGGCGAACATATTTTCCATTTTTTCAATTCCTCTTAATGCGAGCAGTAGACACACCTCTCATGGTTATTTTCAATTCCATACTTACATGCTGTATAGTCGATTAATTTAATTCTTTCTAATCCGTCCAAAAAATGTGTGCGCTTACATGGTTTCTATTCCCCCGTGTACAACATAAGTTTGGAAATTTCCATTTTTTTGTCATGGTTATTTTTAATTTCATTCTGACATGCTTCATTTTCGATTATTTTAATTCCTTCTAATCTGTCCACAAAATATCTGCACTTGCATATTTTATATTCGTTTTTGTGGAATATAAGTTTGGAAATTTCAATTTTTTTGTCTACCATAACGGTGGAGTGATTGTAATAATAATATTTTATATTGTCTTAACCCTAAAAACGATTTCAGATGTTCAGCAGTCAAGTTGCAAAAATTTAACCTAAACCAAAAATTCAAAGTCAAACAAAAAAATGGTAAGCAGAAAATTAAAAAAATTTGGATTTCGACTATGCTGGAACAATATTACTACAATGTTATATAGATCGTTTTTTGGACTCAGTATACTTTTTCGTGTGGCTGTGCAATCCATGAAAATGTGCACAGCAGTAGTGCGTGTTCCAAGACAGATTTCATATGAAATCAGTCAAAATATTTTTCTGTTCAATAGATTAATGAAAAAATGTTCACATAATTTACCCAAATACAATACTTATTTATTTAAAAAATGCATTTATTTCAATTCATAGTTTCACCTTAAAAGTTACATTATTCTATTCCTTTCTATTCTTTCTTTGACATTTCTCCACTTTTTAATTCCTTCCAATATGCTTTCATTAAATTTTTCTGACTGGATTAAAAAGACTAGCTTTTGCGTTTTCAAAGTGACATTATTCTCTTTCTTTCTATTCTTTCTTTTGCATTCCTCCATTTTTTAATTCCTCCCAATACACTTCCATGAAATTTTTATAAGTCAATTAAAAGGAATAGGTTTTGCTGTT
Source organism: Andricus curvator (assembly GCA_932195095.1). Lineage (NCBI taxonomy): Eukaryota > Metazoa > Arthropoda > Insecta > Hymenoptera > Cynipidae > Andricus > Andricus curvator. The sequence continues at coordinate 7,464 of CAKNYM010045942.1, forward strand.
TTTTTCTACTCGTTGGTGGAACTTTCGATGAAGGAAAATTCACGTATTAATGGGAATTCAGATTCTGAATTTTTTTGAATTCTTCTCTTCTTACCGGGTTGGGCGCTACCCAAGTTGCGCACGAAGGGATCAAAGGTGTGTTTGTTGCTTCTCTTCGCCTTTATGTCAGACGGCGGCAGGTGTTCGGAAAAATTTGAGGCATGTGACAATTTTACATATGACATTTTTAATCAGTTGTTATACAGGGTGTCCCAGTATTCAAAAAACATTTTTGTATTTTTGAATTCTAACAAAAAAAAAATGGCGTCGAAAATAATAATAAAAAATTTGTGCTAAGGTTAATAATTACCGAGTAATTAACAATTAAAGATTAACCAATCAGAAGCACGCGTTAGAAGGTCGACAGTCCATGTGCCGTCGACAAGAGTGTGTGCATAAACAAGTTCAGTTCGTATAATTTCTCCTCCGTTCGCTTTTCAAGTAGGTTGTGACTCTCTGGTGTAACTTCACACGTGAACGAGATACAAAAATTGCAAAAAATGTTGTCCACAATCCATCAAATTAGACAACATTCTCATGAATTCTGTAAATTTCCTTGAATTTTGTGAACTCATTGGAATTCTCCTGAATTTTGTATCATTCTCATGAATTCAGTATAATTCTCTGGAATTCTGTAAAAATATCTCGTAAATTCAGTAGAATTCTCTTGAGATCGACAGAATTCTCGTGCAATCTGTAGAATTCTCTTGAACTGAGTAGAGCTCTCTTGATTTCCGCACTGCACTGAAATCATCAAGCATTTTTTCGATGGAATTTCATTGACATTTCTTGTAACGTTCACAACAATCAAAATTGGAAAGACTAATGAATTTAAAAAAATCAAAGCTTATTCTAATGAATTTAGAAGTTTTTAAACATTTGTAATGAGTTCAAAAGTGTTCAAGGGAATTCTACAGATTGCACGAGAATTCTGCCGATCTCAAGAGAATTATGTTCAACTCACGAGAATTCTGCCAAACGTAAGAGAATGCTACTGAATTGAAGAGAATTCTACAGACTTCAAGAGAATTTTACAGATTTTAAGCGAATGCACAAATAAAGAGAATTCTAAGGTATTCACGAGATATTTATACAGAATTCCACAGAATTATGATTAATTCAAGGGAATTCTGCCTAACTCTAGAGAATTCTTTTGAATTCGAAAGAATTTTGCTTATTTCAAGAATATTCTGCTAAATACGAAAGAAAACAGGATAATTTGACTAAATTCAAGAGAATTCTGCCAAACCTAGGAGAATTCTACTGAATTTAAGAGAATTAAACAAAGTTTAAGAGAATTCTCCTGAATTTACGAGATATTTTTACAGAATTCCAGAGAATTACGATAAATTCAAGGAAATTGTACTGAATTCAGGAGAATTCTACATTATTCAAGAGAATGCTGTTGATCTCAAGAGAATTCTGCCGAACGTTAGAGAATTCTGCTGAATTGAAGAGAGTTCTGCCAGACTTAAAAAGAGTGCTACTGAATTCAAGAGAATTATACTGAATTCATGAGAATGATACAAAATTCAAGAGAATTCCACTGAATTCAAAAGAATTCCACTGAATTCAAAAGAATTCTGCTGAAATCAAAAGAATTCTACAGAGTCAGAGAGAATTTCGCTGATATTAAGAAAATTCTTCTGAATTCTTCAGAATTCAGGAGAATTCCACTGAGTTCTCGAAAATTCTACAAAATTCAAATGAATTTACAGAATTCATGAGAATGTTGTCTAATTTGGTTGATTGTGGAAAATATTTTTTGCACTTTTTGTATCTCGTTGACGTGTGAAGTTATACCAGAAAGTCACAACCTACTGGAGAAGCGAACGGAGGAGAAATTATAGGCACTGAACTTGTTTATGCGCACACTCTTGTCGACGGCACATGGACTGTCGATCTTCTAACGCATGCTTCTGATTGGTTAATCTTTAATTGTTAATTACTCGGTAATTATTAACTTTAGCACAAATTTTTTTAATTATTTTCGACGCCATTTTTTTGGTAGAGTACAAAAATGTTTGTTGAGTACTGGGACACCCTGTATAACTGTTGCTGAAAATATTGTGAGTTCGTGGAAATGAATGGATGGGACATTTTACCAGATACAAAATAGTAGTGAAGATCATACCTTTGAGTCATTTTTCTAGCCTCTAATTATCACCCTAGCGGAAGAAATGGAAAGGGTCGGGAAGGAAGTACCGTTCCGATCCTTTCCGATTTCTATGTGAAGTTTGCTTCAGTTTCTTTCCGAACGCTTTCTCTTTCCGAAGGTTTCCGACGCCTTTCCAAACTTTTTGCCGAAGTGTCCCACTGCGTTTATTTCGCTCTGATCCTTTCCGATTTCTTTCCTAATAAATTTCGCAGTGTCCCAATAGCTTATTCCGAATTTTCACCTGTGTCCCACTAGTTTATGTTCGTTCCGAATGTTTACGATTTCTTTCTGAATAAATGTGCAATGTAAAATATAAATTAAATGATGTAATTATTATATATGTATATATATTTAAAAAAAAGGACTAAACAACCACCGCAGGGTCTCACTGAGAGCAACTGCCATCTACAAATGACACCGGCTTCCAGTAGAACCTCGGTAAATTACACTTATGGCCACGTGTCACAACCGTAAGATGGGTGGTCACAGGGCACGATGAAATCAAAACGACAGGCCGGCGACACCCGCGTGTGTTTTGAGGACACGACGCGACCCAAGGATGACAGCTTTCTGCATCCATCTCGCAAGTGCCTTGGCATATTTTTGGCACGCGGGTATGGCTTTAAGGTTACGATCCAGTTATAATTTCGCATCTCCGAGAGCACCTATCACAAGGACAATTACTTGTACCGAATATTTTTGGTACAGTCGTTGCAGCTCCCTTTTAAGGTCTTGATACCTCTCCTCCTTTTCTTTCTCCTTGGCAGTGATGCTGTATTCGGACGGAGCCGAGAATTCGATCACGAATATAGTTCGTTTCTCGAAGTCTTGGAGAACGATGTCAGGCCTCGAGTGTGCAACGGAGACTGCTGTCCGAAAATCGTAGTTCCAAAAAATATGGCACTTCTCGTTTTGGACAATTGACTCTATCTCCCTTGGAGCGTTCGGCAGGGCAGGGTCGCGGCCAACACCCTAAGAGCGACAAAGATGGTAATGAAGCACTCTTAGGGCCGCATTATGTCTATATATATAGTTAAAAGTTTGTCATAAGGACAACCGCAGGATTTCGCCGGGAGCGGGTGCTAATCTGAAAAATTGCACCCGCTCCCAGCGAAATCGCGGTAAAATTTCAGCTGTAACCACGTCTCACGACCGTGAGATAGGTGGTTACAGTCTGCGACGAACTCAATACGATGGTCCGGCAAAAGTCTCGTGCACCCTGAGGACACGGAGCGACCCAAGGACGACCGCCTTCTGCATTTTCCCCGCAAGTGTCTCAGCATTTTTTTGACACGCAGAGATGCTTTTCAGGCTATTAACCAGTGAAACCTTGGCACTTCCAAGAGCGCCGATGATCAAGACGATTAGCTTAATAGAATATTCCGGGTATAACCGTCGCAACTCCCTTATAAGGTCTTTATACCTCTCTTTCTTTTCTTTCTCCTTGGCTGTGACGTTTTTGTCAGCTGGTGCCGAAAATTCGATAACGAACATGGTTCGTTTCTCGAAGTCAAGGAGAACTATGTCAGGCCTCGAGTGCGCAACAGAAACAATTGTCGAGAATATGAAGTTCCAGTATATGCGGCACTTCTCATTTTCGACAATTGACTCTATTTCTCTAGGAGCGTTTAGCGGAGAGGTATTTGGGCTAATGCCATAAGAGTGACAGAGATGGTAATAAAGCACTCTTAGTGCCGCATTGTGCCTTTGGATGTAGGTCGTTCCCGCATGAGTTGGACAACTAGATAGTATGTGTCCTAGATGCTCGGGGTGTGCATGACACGCTCTGCAACTATCATCGGGAATGTCTTGGCTCAAAATGTGGCGACGGTATGCTAGAGTGGAAATGACACCGTCTTGACATGCCAAAATGAAGCCCTCCGTGCCCGACTTCAATCCGGGTGATCTAAGGAAAGCAAACGTTAGCTCATACGACATCGACTGATCTTCCACATTTCTGTGGAAGATGCCGTGCATCCTCTTGTCGAGGAGCTGTTCGTGGAAGTTTTTCTCCTGTGCTTTCTTAATCCGGGCCTTCAGGAGTGAGTATTCAAGATGGATAAGATTTGATGCATTTTGCTCACCCCTAATATTGAAGTCAAGGCCGAGTGTTTCAGCAGCCACCTCCGCTGCTTTGTACAGAAACGCCCCTTTTCCCACTTCTTCGTGTTTCCTGACCATTTTAAGAAGAGGGTCTTGTCCATTTGCAACTATATGTGCTGTACCCAGAATGAGTCTGTTGTGAAGACATTCAAGATTCAGTATTCCGCGACCACCTAGGCGGCGTGAGATGTAAAGTCGCGGAACAGAAGACTTAAGGTGCATGCTCTTGTTCATGTGCAAAACCTTTCGCGTCCCGATATCAAGGGATCTGAGCTCGTCCTTCGTCCATGGAACCACTCCAAATGAATAGAGTACTACCGGGACGGCAAGCATGTTCGTTGCAGATACTTTGTTTCTCGCCGACAGTTCGGAAGACCAAATCTGCCGGATGAGACGTTTGTATCTGCATCGGAGAGTATCCTTTATAGATGTCGCGTCCTGAATGCGGCTCTGTGGCACGCCCAGGTATGTATAGGTCTCTCCAGCGCAAAGGTGTCGTATAGCGCTTCTGTCAACGAGCTCAGGATCTTCGGGGATGCCATTAAGTTTTCCTTTCTTCAAATTAACTTTGGCGCATTTCTCTAACCCGAATTCCATTCCAATCTCTTGAGTGTACTCTTTGACAATTTTCAGAGCTAGATGTAGTTTCTCTTGACTCCTAGCATAGATCTTAAGATCATCCATGTAAAATACATGAGTGACCTTATGCTTTCGGTTTCCAGGTTTTCCGCAGAGATACCCTTCGGAATGGCGAAGTGCGAGAGATAGTGGCAATAATGTGAGGCAAAAGAGGAGAGGGCTCATGGTGTCGCCCTGAAATACACCTCTCTGAAAGGTGATACTGTTAGTGATCACACGATGTTTTCCAGATGAGATAGTAAATCTGGTTTTCCAAAGCGGCATTAATGTCTCTATGCACCTCACGATGTGTGGATGAACCTTTAGGCTTTCCAACGGACAGATGATAAGTCTATGGGAGGTTGAATCGAAAGCTTTCCGGTAATCAATCCAGGCCATCGATAGAAATCGCTGATAGTATGCTGCGTCTTTACAGACACATCTATCGATGAGCAAGTTCTCCCGACATCCCGCTACGCCTTTCTTTGAGCCACGTTGTTCATACATCTCTCGCCATACAGGTCCAATTGTCCGAACAATCCTATCATTTAGGATAGCTGTGAAGATCTTATACAGTGTGTTCAGACAAGTTATTGGCCTGTAATTCTTAGGGTCAGCTAAGTTGCCCGTCTTCGGCAGGAGCACTGTGCGCCCTTCCACCAACCACCCCGGAATAGGCTCTTCCGACTTTAGATATGAGGTAAAAATTCGGGCCAGATGCTGGTGGGTTGAAGGAAACTTCTTCCACCAGAAGGTCTTGATGCCATCTGGTCCCGGAGCGGAATAGTTCTTCATGCCTCTTAATACGTTTTTCACCTCCTCGGTAGTGATGTGTGGGCATTCCTCCTCAGCTGTGATGAGGGCATTGCACAGCTCCTTGAAGCTGTTTATGTTCTTTGAGCCTTCTTTAAGTGGATGTTGGACTTCGTAGACTTCTCTCCAAAATGCTTCGACCTCCTCTGGTTTGGGCGGATGGTCGACAGTAACTGGAGGGTCTTGGAAGAGTCGAGATGGGTCAGACGAAAACTGTTGATTTTCTCTGACCCACCTCTCTCTCCGCTCTAGACTTCTCCTAGCGTCAGATAGTACTCGTATTCTGTCAACAATATGCTGCCTGATGGTCAGTAGCTTTGACTTGTTGATTGTGTGATGACGGATCCGCAGTTCGCGCGTGAACTTTCGAACCTTGGCAGTGAAAGTCCTGCCAGATGTTATGTAGTCAATTACACACTGAATGCGGGACGCGTACTGTCTTGCCCAGCCTATCTTTGTGCTAAGTTGATGCATTCGTCTTTTGGTCTTATGATCAACCGTTGGTTTTGTTTTACGGTTTGCATCTGCCAAAGTTCTCGCTGCATTGTACACACTACAATTGATAGTCCAGAGGTCGGATTCTTCGGAAAAATCTCCACGAAGCTCATCATCCAGTTCAGTCAGATCTTTGGGCTTGGGAGAAACCTGAATGTTGATGTTTCTCCGGGTCTTGAAGCATCGTTCTCCCTCTATTGGATGCCTGTTCGAGGCTGGTCTCAGTGTCGCCTCTCTTTCTCTGTTGCCGGCTTGTTCTGGCTGCGGTTGTGTAGGCGCTCCGCTTATATAACCCCTTTTCCGGAGGTCCTCGGCACGGTTTCGCAGTAAAACCGTTTTTGCGAAAAATCCGAGAGCTCTGGGTGTTTCTCGCACCACAGAGCATGCAGTCGCGCCATGTAACCTTTTCGTTCAGGGGCCATACTGGTATCATAGCACTCCAGCAGGTCGTCCCTGAGTCGATCCGTCCACTTAAAAGTAACGAGATTCCGCCGGTCAATCGCATTGACTCCGTCTTGATTGGCTCCCCCAACTCTAGGGTAGTCGGCATTGTTGTCTGACCCATTGTCGGGAGCCCTGCGCGTTCGATTGTTTTGAACCGCACTTCCTACAACTATGTTTGGTGTTGTCATTGTTGTTCCCACGAGCAGCTAGGGAAAAGGGTTAGTCCATCCTTGTAGAGCCCCGCGTGCAAGGATAAGGCTGATACTCTGAGAGGTCGCCCGGTATCCCAGAGTCACCGTTTGAGACACCACACCCAGGTGCCATTCAGCTTTCGGCACGGTTGTTACGCCTCCGTTTGGGGGTTATTCCTTCGGGACCATCCCTGGACAATTGTCCGCGACTGCTTATTAATTATTGTAACCATATTCAGCAGAAACCCTTGGTACAGGGACCCTCTATCCGCAACCCGAGGACGCGTCCGGTGGCTATGTCATAGGCCCTTCGGTTCGAATCCCAAGGAATCAAAACCGAATACGAAAAAAAAAATATATATATATATATATAATATATATATATATATAATATATAATAATATAATATATATAATATACATATATAATATAATATATACTATATAATATATAGATATAACTCGTCGCCCTAAAGTTATAGTACGTCATGTCCCTCAACTGTCGAACTGATAAAATGAGGTTTAAAGTTTAACTATAATATACTCTAACAAAACGTTGTCAAATGTCGAAATAAGTTTATCGATCAAAAACAATGCGTGATCACAAACATATTAGCGCAAATTTGCGTAATAAAATTTGCCCTAATATGGCGTAATATAAGATTTAAAAAATTCAATTTTGCTCAGAATTATAGTACGCCATGTCCACACAATATTTATAAATAAAATATTTATAAAATATGTACTACGAATTTGGCATTTTTTGACTTACGGCAATGCAACAAAAGACACGGAGTGATATAATTCTAACTGTTAATTAACGTCATTATTTTAATTAATAATTGTAACAACTGAGGCAATGAATTTCGCCGAAAAATGTATTAAAAACAAAGTTTAATACTTACTGAGCGACAAAACAATAATAGTTAAAAAATTTCAAAAAGTGGACATGGCGTAGTATAACTCTAGGGCGACGAACTCTCCGCATTTTCCTTCTCCTTAGCAGTTATGTTGTAGTCGGCCGAAGCCGAGAATTCGATCACGGATATAGTTCGTTTCACGAAGTCTTGGAGAACAATGACAGGCCTCGAGTGTGCAACGGAGACTGCTGTTCGAAAATCGTAGTTCCAGAAAATTTGGCACTTCTTGTTTTGGACAATTGACTCTATCTCCCTCGGGGAGTTCCGCAGGGCAGAGTCGCGACCAACACCGTAAGAGCGACAAAGATGGTAATAAAGCACTCTTAGGGCCGCATTATGTCTATAGATATACGTCGTTCCTGCGTGCGTGGGACACATGGATATTATGTGTTCTAGGTACTCAGCGTATGCATGACACGCTCTGTACCTATCGCTGGGAACTTCTTGGCATAAAATGCGGTCACGGTATGCTAAGGTGGAAATTACACCGTCCTGGAATGCGAAAATAAAACCTTCTGTACCTGAATTAAGCCCTGATGATCTGAGGAAAGCAAAAGTTTGCTCCCTCGACAAGGACTGTTTTTCTACGTTTCTGTGAAAGTTTCCGTGCATTTTCTTGTCGAGTAGCTGTTGGTGAAATTTTTCAACTTCTGCTTTCTTCACTTCGGCTTTTAGAAGTGAATCATCTAGATGGAGTAATAAACTTTCCTAACTTCTGATGTTAAAATTTAGGCCAAGGGTCTCGGCCGCTTGCTCTGCGGCTTTGTAAAGGAACACTCCTTCGCCAATCATCTCGTGGTTCCTGACCATTTGTTATGAAGACACTGGAGATTCAGAAGTCTGCGCCCGCCTTGACGGCGTGAAATGTATAATCGCGGAACTGACTAATTGATATGCAAGCTTTTATGCATATGCATGATCTTACGTGTGGTGATATCAAGGGCCGTAAGCTCGTCCTTCGTCTGTTGAACCACCCCAAACGAGTAGAGTAAAACCGGGACGGCAAGCATGTTAGTCGCAGATACCTTGTTCAACGCCGACAGACTGGAAGACCAAATCTGTCAGATTAATTTTTGCACACTTGTCCAATCCAAAGTCCATCCCAATCTCTCCTGTGTACTCGTTGACGATATTTACAGCAGTTTGAAGTTCGCTTTTACCAGAGGCATAGATCTTCAGGTCATCCATATAAAATACATGAGTGACCTTATGCTCGCGCTGATTATTGTCGCCACGGAAGCATCCAGAAGAATTTCGTAGTGCGAGAGATAGAGGCAGAAGTGTGATGCAAAAAAAACAAAGGGCTCATGGTATCATGGTATCACGGTATATATATTTATTTATTTATGTTTAAATAAATAAATATAGTAGATAATGACATATAATTTACTAATAAATTTATCAATTTTTTTAAAAATGAAATGAATTGAAAATTAGAAGCAATATAAATAAAATAAATATAAAAATAATAAATATATTTTCATTCATATTCTTATTATATATATTCAGGAATTTCAAAACAAATATTCGACTTTTTAAGGAAATCTTCTACCTAATAGTTAAACTTTCAACCAAAGAAATAATTTTTCAACCAAAATTGTGAATATTAGTCAACAAAAAGATTAATATTCTATCATAAAAAGACAAACTTTCAATGAAATAAAGGAACTTGTAATCAAATAGTTGCATTTTCAATTGAATAATATACATTTTTAACCAGATATGAAATTTTTCAAACAAAAAGATTATTTTAGACAAATTATGGTTAAATTATATAAAAAAAAGATTTTTTAACTAAAATGATGGTTCATCACCAAAAAAAATGATTGTTTAACAAAAGAGTTTCACTTTCAAATATAAGTTGTTGTATTTTCAATAAAAAAAGATGAAACAGATTAATTTTCAATCAAGCAGTTGTGATTTTTAACCAAAAAGATGCAAATTCTACCTAAATATATATGCATTTTTAACCCAAAAAGACCAATTTTCAACAAAACAGTTGAATTTTCTACCAAAACATTAAAAAAACAGATTTACTCCAAGAATAACTGCACAAAATAATGTTTGACTAAAAACACTATGGGAAATTAGGTATATCCGAAAATGTCTGTGATTCTAAACAAAAATCTTGGGAAAATCGCTATCAGTGTCTCTTGCGTCGCCATTTTGTTTCTTCGATTCCATTCATATCGATTATGGCAGGTATTCGATTGCACTGAACTCGATTTAACCAAAGATCATTTGAAACAAAACCATTAAATGTGATTATATTTTTTGTGAGATCTACAAGAATCATTATCATTGGCAGAGGTTGACGCTCATTAACGACATTTTTTAAAACTTATAATGACATTGAATTCTTTTGGTTCAGACGAGTATTAGTGCAATCGAATACTTACTATCGATTGGGTTTATCGATTGCACAACTGGGAGCGAGTCAGTGAGTAACTGGAGACAAGCAGAGACGACGAGATCCTGTCAGAGCTTTTCCAAAGATTCTTGATTGAAATCACAACAAACTTCGGATATTCATAATTTCCCATAGTGCTTTCCAGTGCTTTTAGTAAAACTTCATTGCGGGTCAGTTACTTTTTCAGTATACTTTGTTTTTTATTGTGAATATGGAAATCGATTAAAGTGACGCTTCTTATGGCTTTTCATCATTCTGCCCAACTCAGTGCAATTTATATTTCATAGTGTATTATTGTTACCATACAAAAAAGGAATTTTATAAAGGACTTATTATATATAGTAATTACAAATGAGAGTTGCGCAAATGTAATATTCGAAATTTGGAATGTTTAGATGTGATAATGTGCAGCAATAATGTACGTCATGTACGAAAGTCAAAAAGGCTTTCTTAGTTATGAAATTTCCCTATTTCTAGGTTTTTAGGAATCGTCTTCGCTGGATTCAACAGGAATCAATAGGATTACTGCAATTTAAAATGCTTTGAAGTTCAAAATAAATTATTATTACGAGAATATATATATTTTTTATTCGATTCGGAAAGAAATTGGACACAATCGGAAAAAGTAAAGTGAGGAGTCATTCGGAAAGAAATCGGAAACATTCGGCGATTCTCGGAAATGATCGGAAAGAAGTCGGAGTGGGACATTCGGAAAGACGCGGAAAGCTTCATGGGACAGCTCGACGTTCGGAAAGAAACGCAAGCAAAGTTCACATAGGATTCGGAAAGGATCGAAACACTCTTTCCTAACCCTTTCCGAAACCTTTCTGAATCTTTCCGAACCTTTCCGTTTTTTGCGGTAGGGCAGTTATGTGTTGTTTTCTAGGGTTAACATTATTGTATCTGGTTATATAACGAATGTTAATCTTCAGTGACGTACTTGTTCTTTATTTGTATTTATTTGTAGTTTATAATGTACATTAGTAATGTCAATGTAACAAAGTGACATACCTGTTATGTAACAATCGTATAAAATTTGTTCCGTAACTTTGTTACATGCACGGACTATAACAATTTTGTTACAGAGTTTCTTAAGTGAAATTAAACGGCGTTACTGTGCGGTTTTGTAAGCTGTGCATAATGAACATTAATAATAGTTATGTAACAATGTGACATGACTGTTATGTGACAAACGTGTATCATTTGTACTTTATATTGGTTACACGCATGATCTATATGAATTCTGCTATCCTGTTACGTAAAAATTCTAAAATGGTCTGGAAAATTTGTCTCAGAAATGAATGATATATTATCGACATTATTTATAGAATTATTATCGAATATAAGTATATCTTTTTGTAATATTTTGAAAATTATTAATAATAATCTTCGAATTCATATAATATATTTAACATGCAAACTTCTTTTATAGGTATTGAAACTTTTAAATTCTTAAAATTAAATGGAATAAAAATATTCACTTATTATATAACCTAAGTACACATGTCTTTTACAAAGGGAAGAAACAATGAATAAATTTTGACTATAATTATTTTTGTTAAAAAGTAGATATATTTCAATTCGATATCAACCGATTGTGAGTATCTTGAAAACAAAATCTTTACCTCCCTTCAACTTTTAAATACATTTTTAACAGTTTTTATAAGGGTGTTAGATGCAAGTTCTAACATAAAATTTAATATGTTTACATAACACTTACGACACAATTTTAAATTAGATGAATTCCACAAATTTTAAACATCATACGCACTTAACCTATAAAAGCTTGTTAATATAAAAACAGTGAAAAAGTGATTATCATTCCCGGAAATAACTTTTATTGTTGATCAAAAATATTGCTGATATTGTTAATTCAGCAATAACATTAAATATTTAAATCAAACGTTTTTAAATCGACCTATTCATAAAATGTGTAAAACGGAAAAATTAAAAATATATTCCTCCATAAGCACTGGCTTTTCAGCAAAAAAGCTTGGCTGAGATTTTGTTGACAAGATCCAAGCGATTCATTAGCTCAGTTGGCTAGAGAGTGCGGTACATTAGGTTTATAGGCTTACGTTTAGGTTGTTTAGGTAGGGTTCGAATCCCCAGCGGGTGCGATTTTTCGAAGCGTTTGAGCATGCGATTATGTTTGTAAGTGACCGTGCGTGCAATTGTGTAATTTAAAAAAATAATGATGTGCAGTGATAATATATAAAACAATTTCTATTGCAAATTTATCATTATATTACCGTTCCGTAAGTTTTCCATAAT
>CAKNYM010045942.1:20027-37459 GCA_932195095.1 Andricus curvator
CTAGTCGGCTAATAAACGCTGAGTAGCCGACTGTATACCTGCACCTGCTCACGTTGGCCGCTCGTCGCATGACCAGCGGCCAGTCGTCTATTGCAGCGTTTCCCAAACTTTTTTCGCACTTTCTGGGGAGCGGTAGGGTCACCACCCTCAAATTTTTTCACAATACTGGAACCCAAGAGAGACACTGGACGCCTGTCACTCGCACACGGATGCTTGCTTAGCGCGACCTTCCCATTGTTAGAGATTTAGAGCCGGTTGAGGAAAATGAAAATTTGGTAAAATAATAATAAATTAAACTTTAATAGGCTGCGTTAGATTTGTTAGATTATGACAAAAACGTTAAAAAAAGATAGAAGAAAATCGGATAATAACTTCAAGAGTTATCGCACTTTTGTTACACTGAGAGGTCCGATTTATATATTCACAAGATTTGTAAATGTTTCCTTCATTAGTGCAGATATCAACCGATTATCAAGAACTTTTTTTTCATTTCTTTAAAATTATATCACGGATTTCATTCAGCTAATTAAAATTTAATTGAGCCGCGTTTTTATAATTTCAGTTATTGTAACTGGACATTATCTCATAACAATGAAAGGGTTTTTCGTGGCAGGTATACGAAAGCAGCCGTCTGCTCGCAGCGGGAAGCCTGCCGAGCTACCGGGCCCGGGGTGGCTTCCCCCTACCGGGCGGTAGGGTATCTACCCGCGGTAGTAGTTTGGGAAATGCTGGTCTATTGGATTAGAGCGTTTCAGCCCAGTAGACGACTATGCGAACGATTTATCACATATTTTAAGAATTGAGATTTATCATTTGTTTGCCAAGCAATACTTTGTGTAAAAAAATAATAAAAAGAGTTCTCACTATAAATTTTAACCCATTCATAATTTAATTTATATAGTGTTGGGACATGAAGTTTGTTAGTAAGAAAATCTTAAATAAAAATTCTCCGATTCTTAAAATGGGCAAGGAAAAGTAGAAAAGAATATTGCGTCTTTTTTTCAGTGCTTTTTTATTCAAGACCTGATAAAATTGTTAAATTTATACTGACAATTCTGTATAGTTCAAAATCGAACTTTAATTCTATTTTTGAGTAGACGAAGTTTAATTTCCTAAATTAAAAATGAAGAAATCTTAGTCATTATTATATCATTAGTGTAGACTAGTGTAGACTAATATTATATATTATAATATTGGAATAATGTATCATATACTAATGATAATATAATTGATTTAATAAATATTGATTTGAGTTGATGTTTAATAATATTCTAATAATATATGATATAATATTAATATAATAAATAATTGACTTATTGTTTATATTATTATTGATTTGAGTTGATGTTTATTAGTATTATAATTATATAATCTTATAATACACTGTTAGAAAAACCTGTACTAGATTTAGTATACATGTAATGGAAGCAAGAATGCACAACATGAAATTAAATTTAGTATACCAGCGTACAGTAAATTTAGTATATGCATATACTAAATTTAGTATGCACGTACATGAAATTTCGTATACGCGCATACTAAATTCAGTATACATGTATACGAAATTTAGTATACACATATACTAAATTCAGTATACGCGTTCCGTTTCGCGTGGGTTCCGTCTTCATCATCTGTAAACATGATCAGATGAAAAATGAAATTAAAGAACAAAGTTTTAATTTTCAAATAATCATATCGTTGAGCTACATTTAAGTTAATAAATTAAACATACCTTTTAAAGAAACTCAAACAAATTCAGCGACCTACGAGCCTGCCACCGGCCACGTTGCCCGACTCGCGTAAATCGAAATGCGCTTGCGCAGCTGAATATACTAAACACGTATATATGAATTTTAGTATACAGAAACTATGAAATTTATATACATCAAAGAAACTTATTGTACACTTAATAAATTTAGTATACATATAACTTCATAAAAAAAATTTAGTATACGTAAGTATACTAAAATTGCAAAATGTAATGAATTTAGTTAACATATAGGAAATTTAATATGCTCGTGTATACTGAAATTGCAAACATTTCTAACAGTGTGATGCATAATATAATAAAATATAATAATATAATACAATTATCATACAAGCTGTCCTCAAGTAGTCCGGCTATTGGATCGGTCAGATTAAAAATCGTTTTTTTTTTTTTTTACGGAGAAATATGTCCTCTTTCACATAATGCCTTTTTTAGTGGTCCTTTCCAGGTTAAAATTTTAATTATCGCTGTTTAAAGACGTGTCAAAAAACATGGGATCTTATGGAGAGGCCTTTCGCGGGCTCCAAAAATGGTTAATTTTGGCTTTAAAACACGTTGAATATTATTAGGAAAACTGTTTTGGAGACAGAAAATATAATGTGAAATTTGAATTACTGCTCATTTGTACTTGCTTCCAGGGTATTTGAGCTTAATTTTAACAAAACATAACGAGGTAAAATATGACGATAACGGTGTGGCGTCGACTAAGGTTGGTCGTACAGCTTCTGTGAGGATCTACTGGAATCGGGAAGAGCGCGAAATTTTAACTAATGCTTTTGTTGCCGGTTTATTGCAGGTTATGTTTACTTTCTCGACTTTCTCGACATGTGGTAACGCTGCCAACTGCTGAGCGTGAAAAATGACGTTGACTCGAATCGAGTCAAATCAACATTTAAATTTACATTCTATTATTATTTTAAAAACATTTTATTTATTTTGATCAACATACAAAATTTAATACTTAATTTATTGATTGATAAGCTGGCCAAATTTTGTATTTAATTCCAAATTTCAGAAAAAAATAATGGACATAGCTTTGACTAGCTTTTCCAGTAGCCGGACTACTTTAAAACAAGCGCAACGTTTCGTTTCACATTGATTTTGTGCCGCTTTACAATTATATTTTTTAAGACCCTGACCGCCACTGAATGATTGTTTAGTTGCTGCCTCTCGTAACGAAAGTACACTATCTTTAGGTATGTCAGTTAATTCCATCACACTGGCTCCTGAAATTTGAATCTCTTCCTCCATGTCCAGTTTGAACATGTGCTTCCAATAATTTTTCGAAATAATCTTCAACTGCAATTACTTCTAGAGGATTCAGACATTCAGCCGACTGCCGGCGTTCAGAAGAATTTGGGACGAAATCTACACTGAGCGAAGAATTCCCGTGTAGTTCGGGTTTACACCCCAATAGTTCGGGTGGTTTCTCTTTTTTTTTGTTTCACACGAAGGTTTGGTGCGCTTGCACTACTGAGACGTGCGATCACCCGAACCATTCGGGTGCTCAACCGAAACAGCAGCAACCGAAGTGGTGGGGTGCCCGCCCCAATATTTGGGGAGCTTGCACGAATGATTCGGGTAGTGGCACGAATGATTAAGGTCGTTAGACAACTGGAATCAATTAAAAATCTTACACGTTGATGATTACAGTTCAACCCTGTCATAAAGCACTACATGTACATTATCGAGTTTCCGATTATGTGATTTACCTAATCATAGAATGCTCCGTTAGTATTAATATGAGTGATGAACAATAAATTCGACATAACCTAGAAAGAGTGACATTCGGGAAGAACCTGATGTTCATCAGCTGCGGCCATTAGCGAACATGCGCAAACGTCGAACGCGCAACATCCAACGCGGTTGACGACTCGAATCTCCTGAATCATTCGTGCAAGCTCCCCAAGTATTGGGGCGGGCCCCCCACCACTTCGGTTGCTGCTGTTTCGGTTAAGCATCCGAATGGTTCGGGTGATCGCACGTCTCAGTAGTGCAAGCGCACCAAACCTTCGTGTGAAACAAAAAAAAAGAGAAACCACCCGAACTATTGGGGTGTAAACCCGAACTACACGTGAATTCTTCGCTCAGTGTATGTCTGGCGTCCAAGTGCCTGGTTTATTTAGGCATTCAGAAGAATACTCAGATATTTTTCTAAAAGCCTGACACGTTTTAGGCTTTTACAGGAAACCAAACATAGAGTCCCAGATAACAATCGTGCGACGCACAGTACTCGCATGCGTGCGAGGCACGCTGTGCGAGTCACTCAATTTTCTAATGAATTTTAATCAATTTTATAATGATGTTAATACTTTCACGTTGAGATAAGAAGTTTAAAAAGCGCGCTCAGTTGTTGAAAATGATATCTTTGAAATGATGATGGCCGTCGCGCGCCCACGTAGTCTCCCCGCTCTGTCTTCCGGAGTCTCCCACCATTCGCCCGCGTTTACCGCTTTGTTTATAGTTTTATGTGTTTTACATAACCTTATTTTTTCTTATATTATCGTGCCATTATAATCGTGCTCACTATCAATGTTATAGAAAGATAATATTTTAAATAACTTAGAATAACTCGGACAGTGTAGAATCACATTTAGTCAGATGGCCTGATTATACTATGTTTATACCACGCTTTGCACCCTTTACACGACGCTAAATATATAACCTTCAAAATTGTGTGATTTTCCATCGGGTGAAGTGGAAAAATTATGGTTGAAAACTATAATTTGGTTTTGGTTGTAAATCCAAAATAACAATTTATTTATTTGATATAGATATTTGAATATATAAATAGTATTTTAGGATTCAGGGTACAGTCGCACGATGATCGCATTTCACACGCACACGTGCGACCATCACCCGTGCGAGCGATATGCGTCTCATATGAGGACGCATCTGTCATCCGTGGTGAACGCACGCATGCGGATTAATCCGCATGCGTGCGTGCACTGTGAGTCGCATATGCGTTTCACATTGTTATCTGGGGTATTAAAACACATTAAATGGCTATTTAACTTTTTTTCATGTTCATCTAATTAATGAAATATACTTTTACAAAATAATAAGAATACTGATTCTGTCATATATTTAAAAATTCTTTTAATTTAAGTTCATGTTTTTACAGGTTTCGAAGATAAACATTTTATTTTTAAGCTCTGAACGCATTTTTTGTAGAATTGAGTAAATCTCATAACGTAAACTATCCATGTTTACGATTTTTCTTGCACAAGTTACAATTTCAAATAGAAACATTGATTAAATTCCACGAGAACAATGCGTTCAGAGTTCAAATGATGCATGTTAAATGGTAAATTTAGCCATTTACTATAACATTACAGTTTATTGAAAATGAAAAATTGTTCTTTAATTTAAGGTAGATAATCTAAAGAATACAAAAATTATTTATTGCAATAAGGTGAACTTAAATGACACCGTGAGCCGCATTTAACTCTTGCTTTGAAACATATACATCGAGTTGTCATGCACTTACTTTTTGCGGCTTTGCAATTACACTTTTTGAAGCCTTGACCACCAGAAAGTGATTGTTTGCTCCAGCTTCTCTTAATGTGAGCACATTACTTGTACCAACTTCATCTATTGGTAAGATGTAAGTTCCCGATTTTTTAAGTTCGGTTCGAGAGAACCAACTTTTTATTAAACCATGTTTGTTTCCTACTCGATAAAAATCATTTTTGAAATCAGTACTACTGTAAAACTGGAAATCAACAATATCGATCTAAGGTAACTCCTCAAATAACAGAAATTCTTAACGTCCTTTCAGACTAGATGGAGTTTGAGAAAGAAAGTAAATTTCAGTAAGCAAAAGTATATTTCATTAAGAAGAAGCCTAAAGAAGAATAGCTGAGTATTCTTCTGAATGCCTAAAAAACCAGGCACTTGGATGCCAGGTATAGATTTCGTCCCAAATTCTTCTGAAAGCCGGCAGTCGGCTGAATGCCTGAATCCTCTAGAAGCCTACGACATATATAGCATAACAATGTTATAACAGGGTTACATGCGTGTTACAAAACTTACGTCACAGAGTAACAGAGCAGAGTGTGACATTTTGCGTCACCTGTGAGTCACCAGTTATCTAACATGTTACAATATGTTATTTAACAGTTACATAACTATTATATAGCCATGTTCGCTGGGATAATGAACTAAAATTTTCCAATTTGATTGCAGTATTTTCGGAGGTTATTTCACAAACGAGTTTTTTTACAGAAAATTTGGACAAAAAAATCTAAATTTCTGTTTATTATTCAAAAATACTTATTCGTAAGATAATGAAAATAAAAGAAAAAAGATTTGGGAATTCAAATGTGGATTTATGTCAGGAAGATCATGTGCAGATCAGATATTTAGCTTGAGACACATTACAGAAAAAGTTTGAGAGTAAACAAAAAAGTTTTATGTGCATTTGTTAACCTGGAAAAAGCATTTGATAAGGCCGACAGAATTAAGCTTTGGGAAGTCCTGAAAGTGTATGGAGTCAATGGTTGGCTCCTGAAAAGCAATAAAAAGAATATATGCAGGTAGTAAAGCAAGTGTAAGGGTAAATGGCAAATGAGTAATTGGCTTTATATTAGACAAAATGTTTATCATATTCATAGATGAGTGTCTAAGAACGGCCCTCTTCGACGAAGAAGGTGTGGATCCAGGGACAGTGAATGTGCGTGGTTTGGCATTTGCAGATGACAAGGTTGTTACAGCAGAATCAGACGAGGGCTTGCAGATAACGTTGAGCTAACTAAATACAAGCGTGAAGAACATGGGCCTTAAAATTAACGTAAATAAAAAAAATTATAGTGTTTGAAGGAAAGGGTGAGAAAACAGTATGAAACATTGCCTTAGACGAGGAGAGCATAGAACAACTTGATAATTACGTGTATCTTGGAAGAAGGATAGGAAGGTTATCGGCAGTGTAGAAGCCATAACCAGAAGTAAAAGTATAACAAATAAGGCTAAAATTGCAATATATAATTATGTAATTGTACCCACTGTGTTATACGGTAGCGAGACCTGGGCCTACCAAGAAAAGGATAATAGTAGAGTTAACGCGGTTTGGGCATGTTGAGAGAATGAAAGGAGAAAGACTGACGAAACAAGTGTATATAGGTGATGTAAGTGGTAGCATACCCAGTGGTACACCGAGGAAAGAATGGTGGGAATGTGAATGAGACTCTAACGCGTCAAGATATAAAAAGCCATAGAAATACAAGAGTTTTCATGATGAAATGTATGAACGTAAAGGAAGCTAAAGTTGTGTGCCACAGGATCTTACTATGTGATTACCAGTAAGTCTGCGTATTTTTATATTATCTGTGACACATGATGACTTTGTGAAACTCTTTGTTTGTGGTGATTGCCAGAGAGATTGGTCAGTGACCTGGATCGGAGCAGTGTTGCTGAACGAACGTGCTATTTAAACAAGCAACACGGGAATTCTAAATTGATCTAAAAATATATACCCCCGATGCTATAGAACCGAATGAGTAACGCTTACGTTGAAAGGGTTTTAGCTTAATGGTATAATAATAACAAATATAAGGAATGGAAGCTTCTAATGTAACCCCTAAGGGTTTACATTATTCTTGTATCGCTTCCCTATTACTTTACACACCCCCCACACACTTGCTTGGTGGTGGGAGGGGACCTACAATTTAAGGTGGGTTCCGAACCACCAAGAGCAACAGCTTCAAGTACTTAGAGAACCTTCTTCTCTAGAGGTACCGGTCCCACGACTCTCCGGAGATGAACAACTCCCTTACTAGACTAGTGTTCACCGCATGGGCCGTCGAGGTTCTTCCAGAGTGCGAGGCGGGAATCGAACCTGCAAGCCGACAGAGTAGGTCCAAAGCCTACGCCATAACCCCCACGAACATCGTCCCACTCTTAATAATAAATATTGTTCAAAGTTTTTCAAATCTTTAGTTAAAAAAGGTGTTTTTGATATTCTCTCGAAAATATGGCAATTCAATTTAAAAATCGCGATCCATTATTTGAAGCGATGCTTTCGATAAATTACCGAACAATAAAAAAATGTATTAATAATAAACAGAAATTTGGTTAATTTATTTGACAGATTTTTTCGTAAAAAGAAATTGTTCTGAAATTCCTACAAAAATATGACAAATTCAATTTAAAAATTATATTCCATAATTTGTAGCGACCCTTTCAATAAATTAACAAACAATAAAAAACATTTATCAATAATCAACAGAAATTTGGATCATTTTTCGTCTACTATTGAATGCAATTTAGATAATTTTGTTTGTTCATATGTTCAATAAAAAAAATGTTTTTGAAATTCCCAGAAAATATGTCAATTAAATTTGATAATTTGTTTCTCCAAATTTTCTGTAAACAAATTAGTTTTTAAAATTTCCATGAAAATACGGACACTGAATTTGAAAATTGTTGTCCATTATTTAAGGCGATCCTTCCGATAAATAACCAAACAATAAAAACCCTTGAGTGTTGATGTTATGTTTATTAACTAGTGTAGTGTAATCGTTTTTTATCGATGGAATGATGGTTTTTGATCTACTTAGTCTGAGCCTGAAATGGTTATCTATAGCTGTGAAAAAATTCCTTTTTAGCTCCGCTGGGATTCAAACCCGTGTCATAATTTCTTTCACAGCCTATTACAATCGTACGACGACGTCGTTTCAAGTCTTGTTAGAATTTACGTTTCCGATCATATTGACTAACTGAGCACGGTGTGCCTGAACCAACTTTAAATGCAAGGTCATAGCACAATCCAATTTTTTTGTTGGGTTAGATTAAGGGGCTTAGAGATAGTGTGCAAAAACAATTTGAGTCAAATCCCCCGAGCCGTTTTTTAGAAAAATGTTTTTTAAGGGTGAAAAATAGAATTTTTCAAAAAATGTATTAAATTGATTTTTTTCTGCACTTTATTGATAAAAAAAATTATAAAATTAAAAAAAAGAATCTTAAGACATTAAAATTTCAACTTTTTAAAATAAATCTAAATAAAAAATATAATAAATTCCTAAAATATAATAAAGTGTTTGAAGTACGTCTTAAAATATACCTATCATCATACATGCCTGTGTTAACACAACAACACACAACGACACGTGAATGTAAACATTGATGGAGTCTCTTACCTAATGTAAACATATCTAGAACAAGGATCACATTTTTTTTGTACACCGAAGCATTACGAAAATTTAAAAGATCACATTATAAACGGTATATCCCTAAAAGAAAAAGAATACTTGGTGTGTCATTTGATTTAAGTGATTTCAAATGAAAAAGCGACAAACATTGAAGAAAATAAATCAGATAGAAATACTGTAATCGCTTTATCTCAGAAGCATGGAAATCCTTCGAAAATTTCTTTGAATGAACAGCAATCAGAAAGCAAAAACGGAAGCGTGTTTCTACTGAAGATGTTTTAAAAATTGGCACAAGTTATGGGCTTTCAACGAATAAAGTACATGGAATTACAGCAGCTCTTTGCGTCGCTACGAATGACAGAAAATTATTTCAAACAGATCTAATACAAAAATTATAAACTTTGAATCATTCTCTTGATTTGTAATTCAGTATGAGAGTGTAATGTGATTAACACTAAAAATAACGATACTGCAACTACTGCAGAAACTTGCCTCGAAATTTTGTTTTTTGTCGAAGTTAATTTTCCAGCTAAACAAAAGTAAGAAAGAATTTTTTTTTTTAATTTGGCAAAATATTATAAATATAAATATATATAGGGTAAGAGCACCAGTTATTGGCACCTTAAGAGGAAATGTAAACTTTAGGAAATAAATAAACGCATAAAGTATTGAATTCTTAAATAGTGATAATTATAGCTACGCTCCAAATTTTATGAAGAATACATTGAAATGTTAAATTATTATTCAATGTTGATAAAAACTTGAAAAATTGTCAAAAATAAGTATGTAGTCCCAAAATTTTAGTGCTTGGCACTGCTAACCCCAGTTGTTGGCACCCCCTGTTACCAGTGATTGGCACTACACTCACATAACCTCTTAAAATTTTTGCAATTACATTAAAACATTGATTAAAAACAAATTGTGCATCTGAAAATAATAAATAATTTTTCTATTGATGATTCTAAATTTAGTATTTTATAAATTTTGTTTTTGGACATGCCAATATCTTTGACAGCAGCTGTAAAGCTTATAGTCATGGTACATGTGTTCTTCGGTATACGTAGGGTGACCAGACGTCCTCATTTAGGAGGACATGTCCTACTTTTCACTTGCTTGTCCTCCTGTCCTCCTAAACTTTGGAAAACCCATAAAATGTCCTCCTTTTTGGTCAAAAGACAAAATTTACCTTTTTGTCATAAAATTTTCTGGAAAATATGCTAATTTCAATAAGTAATTGAATGTATTAATTATATTTCATTGCATGTGTCAGCAAATAAACATTTAAAAAATTGATAATCCAAAAAAAAATTTAATTTTGGTCTTATTTTGGGGTGGGGGGGGGGGGGTATACGTTTTTATTTCCTCAGAGATACTCTCTGATGGGCATATATATCACAATAAATAAAATTAAAAAAAAAACATAAATGTTACTAATTTTTTCATTTTCTGATTTAAACTAGCAAAATCAAGAAACAAATTCAAACATGGATATATATGATTATAGTCAAAACAAATCAGTTTATTCAGTCGGTGCATCGACTGAATAAAAACTTTTGCTATTTATATTAACATACATATCTGCGTAACATTTAAAACATTGTACGACGATATTATTAAGCATAATATGTATAAAGATAATAAAATTCTATTTATAATTCAAATAACAACAATATTTAACTATACCTAAAAGCCTAAAAACAATAAATAAAACAATAAATAAAGGTTACGATTACCGGTATATAAATGACAGCTTCATTTATTATAATTTTTAGCTACTTTTGCGTGTACTAATAACGGCGTTTGTCGTTCCGGCACTTTTCAACCTTCATTTTATGATAAATACATGAAATAATTCAAGTCAACACAAGATCTTGGGATTACATAACCTTACTTTTTTCTGACAAGGCGGGGGTGCCAATGAATGAAACCATTCCAGAATTGCATGGTCTGGTCATTGGCACTGGGGTGCCAACGACTAGAGACCATACTTTTTGTATTAATTTCCATTGGCACCCCTCTTAAATTAATAAATACATTATCACCGATGTTTAATTCTGATTTTTTATTGAATTTCAAATATTTCTTCAAAATAGCTGCAAAAAATGAAACAGATTTACTTGTTTACAACGTTGCTATAACGAAATTAAAAAATGTCGTCAGCTAAAGATTTTCTTTAGAAAAGCCGATAAATTCTTGGCACCCTAAAAATTAAAGAGAATTAAATATTTTACACCTAAATTTGACATTATTTTGCTAAAGTTGTATATATCGTTTTGCGCAAAAATGATATTAGAATTAAAATAATATCAGTAAAATACGATAAATGTTCGCCTTTTGTTAATATTTAACAAAATTTAAAGGGGGTGCCAATAACCGGCGCAGTGCCAACCACTAGTGCTCTTACCCTATTAGAAAAAGTTAGAAAAAGTATTTGGACATTTTTCTCATTTTGTTCCATGAAAAGGCGGATTAATAATTGTTATTATTTTCTTCATATGATACAATTTGTAATATTCCAATTTTGATAAATAAAAAATATGTAGGATCTAATTAGATCATTATTATGGAATTATTTATTATCTACAGGATGAACGGACGCATGCGTCGCAGACAGGATGTCATACGCAGTCATACGTGAAGTACGTCGTGATGGCGATATGAGACGCATTACGCACGCACTCTACCTACCCATCACAGCATTGCGACAGGTGATGGCGGCATGCGTGCGTTATGACTCGCACAGCGTGCCTCGCACGCATGCGAGTACTGTGCATCGCACGATTGTTATCTGGGACCGCTACGTCACTAGAATGTCACACCTGTCACAGGAATGGAACATAAAGGGAACACTGCTCTGTAACGCTGTTACTGTAAGGATACGTAACAGTTCTGGAATTCCGTAATGTAACTGATATATCACAGAGTGATAGAACTGCTACGCCACTAGAATGTCACACATGTTACAGCAATGGAACACAAATGGCACGCTGGTCTGTAACGCTGTTACTGTAAGGATACGTAACTGTTCTGGAATTCTGTAATGTTTACAGCATTCAACTATAGAAATTTGAAGAAAAATTAAAGTTGAATTTTCAACAGTTTAATTTCCTACAGTTTATTTTTTATTAGTTGAATTTTCAAGTTCTGAAAATGGAAAAAAATTCTAAAGTTGAAAATTCAATTTCAAATTTTCTTTGATTTTCAGGTCTTTAAAATTCAATTTTCAAATTCCTTTAATTTTCATTACCTGAATTTTTAACAGTTGAAATTCAAGAAAAAGCGAATTTCATATAAAAAATAAGTGTTAAAAATGTTATATTCACATAATAGTACATTTAATGAAATAAAAACAATTTCAACAAAACTATTGAAGTTATGAGCCAAGGAGACAAATTTTCTACGAAAACTGTTGAATTTTCAACTAAGAAAGACTTTAAAATTTCAACCGAAAAGGTTAACTTTTTAACAAAACAATTAAATTCTCAGCCAAATAATAAAATTTTGATTTTTTAACGAAAAGAGATAAATCTCCAAAGCACAAATACGAAAATCAATTTGTGGATTGAAATGTTTATTCATTAAATTCTCATGTAGAACTATGTAAATATAAAAAATTTAATTTAAAATTTAAAGTTTTTTCGGGTTTCAATCGTGTACGAAACTATGAATCTTGCCGACGTTTCGTGAACATTGCAGTTCACTTCTTCAGGGCTGACCTGAGACTGAAGTTTCAGGTTATGTTTTTCTCATATATGTATTCTCTACGATGCCTGTGATTGGCCAGAGCGCCCCATGGTGGGGACTGGTCAAACGTTATTGGCCATTCAAGTCTTTTTTAAAAAAACCGGGAGGACGGAAAGCCAAATCGGATTGGTATTATAACCATGGTCCCTATTGATTTTATTAGAGTGTTTTAAGATTTCGATTGCTTCTCTAATATTGTTCGAAAAATATTGTGCGTTTTTGCGATGGCGGTTGTTTTGTCAAATAAAATACTATGTTCTGTTTCGATATGATGCTCAGCTAGTGCTGATTGCGTGAAATGTTTTAACCTGACTTTACTCCCATGTTCCTTTACACGTTGGCTCACCGCCCTCCCGGTTTATCCAATATAGACTTTGCCTCAAGAACAAGGGATTTTATATACTCTCGGATCACTGAGAGGTGCCTTTTTATCTTTAGGGTTGTTTAGAAGTTTTCCTATTTTCGCAGGTGGTTTAAATATGGTTTGGATGTTGTCTTTGTTGAGAATTCTTCCTATTTATTCTGTAATACCTTGAATGTAGGGTAGGATGGTGGTCGTTTTTCTCTCTCTTTTTTTATTAGGTTGTGTTGACTTGTTTTTTTTTAGTGTATTTTCATATTGCTTTATCAATTTGTTTGCTTGTGTAATCGTTTTGTATTAAGATTTGTTTAACATTTTGTAGTTCCTTTTGTAAGTTATCTTTATCTGTTATGGAGACAGCTCTGTATACAAGGGATTTGATGACCGATTACTTTTGAGATGGGTGATGGTGGGAGGAGACTTGTAGTTATCTGTTTGTATGGGTGGGTTTTCAGTAAACTTCATGTCCTAATGTTTTTTATCAGATCTTTTGTAATTAGTACGTCCAAGAAAGGTAATCTTCCGTTTTGTTAAATTTCTATGGTGAACTGGATATTAGGGTGTAATTGGTTGATGAAATCTAATAACTTGTGTAGTTCATTTAGTCCATGTCTCCAGATGACAAAAGTGTCGTCAACGTAACGGCACCAAAATTCCGGTTTAAGCTTGGATTTGTTAAAGATTTTAGTTTCGAGATTTTCCATAAAGATGTTGGCTATTACAGGTGAAATTGGAGATACCATAGCTGCTCCTGAGGTTTGCTCGTAGAATTGGTTATTGGAAGAGAAGTAGGTATTAGTGAGACAGTGTTCTGGGAAGTTTGCAAAGGATTTAATAATATGGATTGTATCAGAGATTGGTACTTTCGTAAAGAGAGATACTACGTCGAAACTCACTAGGATGTCTTGGGGTTGAATGTCAATCTGTTGTATCTTTCTGATGAAGTCAACAGAGTTTTGGACGTGTGTGATAGAGTTTCCTGTGAAAGGATTTAGTTTTTTGGCGAGAAAGCGTGCTAGGTTGTAAGTTGGTGAGTTTATTGCGCTGACGATCGGTCTGAGTGGAATGTTGTTTTTGTGGATTTTTGGGAGTCCGTAAAGTTTTGGAGAGATGGGATTAATAGGTATTAATTTAGATATTGTTTCGCTGTCAAGTTTTGTGTCTTTTAGAAGGGTTTTTGTTTTGCTGACTATTGTTTTAGTGGGTTTTTTTAAAGTTTTTTATATGTATCGTCAGTTAGAACGTCCATGACTATGTTGTTATATCAATCTGATTGAGTTCTTTAATTGCTGTTTTTTCTTGGTTTGTTAAGTTTGAGGAGGGAAGTTGGGCTTGGCGTAAGATGTTGGCCGTCCTACGCCGTATGTCATTCGCTTTTTCGGGTGGAAGGGTATATATTGTGGATTCCAAATTACTGATTTCTTCTATAGGAAAAGGTGAAGTTTTAATAGCATTTTGGAGGTAGTGTGCAAGGAAAATTTGGTATGTTGTATTCTTTCTTTCAAGCCAAATAAACTTGTTTTATGTAGAATTGATTTGGATTTTGATGATCCCAAATGGGTTTTCAACTGTAAGAATTTTGGGACGATGTTATTGTCCCTACACCTTTTTGAGAAAGCTAAAGATGTCAGTAGCTTAGCTTGAGAAGTCCTGAGCTTACTAAAAGTGTTAGTTTTAGTAAGAAAACTTTCTTCGTAGAGTTCTTTAATAATAGATTTAATGCTAGGTAGATAGAGGAAAGGTTGAAAATCCTCAATAATGTTTTAACATCTGGGATGAACTATATAGAAGAAATTGACAACACTTCCAGACCAAATATAATTTAATAAAATTTGACGTTTCGTCACGTCATAGTGACCTCATCAGAAATCCATGGTTAAATCTATTAAGAGAATTACATAGGAAATTACATAAAAATAAGACACATTCACTCCTTTCATAATGGAAATTCAAATTATATCAAATGGGATGACATTAAAATACTACATAAAGAGTCAAATTATTATAAAAGAACATTTTATAAAACATATTATAAAAAGCAATGCTTTGAACAATATTACTGATTTAAAATTTTATAATTCTGCTTATAGTATGATTTTAGATAAAGTTTGCTAATGGGTTTTCAATTTTTTCAAATTCTGTTTAAAAAATTTTATTTTGGCGCTTAGATCTCTTGTCAAAGATATTATACACCTAGATGCAGCAAGTGGCGGCGGAGTGGGGGAACAATATATATAGCAACTACTTTCGTGCGGTGCGTAGCTACTGCCCTCTTCGTACTACCTTCCTTCACTCTTTCGCTGTAGGTACAATCGTTGCTCTGCGGCTCTAAGGGTAATGATTTTAAATCTATTATCCTTGCAGCTTCTCCATGTTATCTCAAAACATCGGTAAAGTAGAAGCAGGGATTCTGACATGATTTACAAAGTAACAAATTAATATAAAATGATAATACTTTTGAAATTCCAATCATTATTTTATTTGTACAGAAAATAAATTCGTGACAATATTAAAGGTTTGCCACAATAATTAATTTTAATGCTAATTTTGTAATTAGGTAAATATTTATTTTTCCAATTGATATTTCACATTCCGGTGTATTAAGTAAAGATGATATAAATGTTTCTTTAAAATGGATAAAGAAACATGTATTAAATTTTCATTTTCTTACAGCAATTTTTTATTAAATAATTTAAAACAAATTTATCAATATTGATCCTAGCTTAGAAGTAAACTGCACCAATAAATTCTATGTAAAAATTAACTCCAGAAACTTATACTAAATTTTCACTTACATTCAAAACTTTTTTTTCTTGGCAAATGTATAAATGTTAAGGTTGCAGAGTTATAAATAAAAGCATTGCTATTATTTTGCAATGATGAAAATATAATAATGTCATAATTTATTAAATTGATCTTTTAAATGAGGAACGCTTGCGAAGTTAAACAAAATCGAATATAACCGATAAAGATTATATCATTTCTAATTAAAAGCCTTCAATGTTAAATGATTTTTAATTGAAACCTTCAAAATTAGGAATTTTTATTTTAAATTAGAAGTCATAATTTTTAATAGAAAACGTTCTAATTGGAATAATTCTTATATCCAAAAATTAAAAACTTTAATTAGAATTTATAATTAGAATTACAATTCTAATGCATAAAATAAGTCTTCACTCATTAAAATATGTAATCATTTTTACACTCTAATCATTTATGATTGAGAAAGTATTACAATAGGCCGAAATTTCACACCTCAGTTTTTGAACGGATCTCCACCTTTTGAGACCCCCTGAAGCCGAAAATCAAGTTTTGGCAAAGTCGTCTGTCTGTATGTATGTCCGCAAACATGATAACTCTCGAAAAAATGAACGGATCAAATCGTCGAGCTTTGGCACACTTTTTTGTATTCTAAAAGAAAGAGCGAGTTTGTTAACCAACGACAGATACGTGAAGAAAGTTTAAAAGAAGAATTAAAGCTTTTTAAAATATCTACAATTTCTCCCTCAACCATTTTTTGATAAGACTTGATGTTTGGGTTTTATTTCTCGAAAATAATATGCAAGAAATCCTACAAAATTTCTTCTGAGCATTTTTTGTTAGGATTTGTCATTTTCGGTTTTATTTGTCGAAAATACTGTTAAAAAAAAGCCAATTTTCGGAAAAACAGCGTGAGATACGGAAAAAAGCTGTATGGTTGAATTGCAGCTTTTAAAATGTCCTTCAAAAATTTCTTGAACCATTTTTTGATGGAATTTGTCATTTTTGGTTTATTTATCTAAAATTACCCTTTCTCTACTTCTTTAGGTCAGGAAATATTTAAAGATAAACGACTAATCGTGAAATAAGGGCGGGTAGAAATATTATGTCAAAATATTTTGAAATACAAGAGGTATTTCAAACAGTATTGTCTGAATGTTTCCGAGAAAATTCTGGTCTTCAGCACTGTATACTACAACAGGTAAAGAGAAGTAGTTATTATACAATGCCGTGGAGGCTGGGGTCCTTTTAAACTGTAAACAGTCATCATTAGAGATATGGGCCTGAAAATCTTTAATGAAAATTTTCATTTTTTTAATTTGAAAAATTTAGAAATGTTCAAAGAGTTAATTGTAAAAATTGTCATCATAACAAATTGTAAGTTGGTACTATTAGTTTTCGTTATGAAAAAGTAAAAAAAATTTAAAGTAAAAGACGTGTGGCCTAAAGTAAACTATTTCAATGGTAAATATTTTTAACTTTACATCAAATATATTATAATTATATCGAAGTATCCGGGGTAAGCGAAAATATTTGTGCTAACACTTTTTATTCAAATAGTGTTTGCTAATTAGGGACCCTACTTAAATTACGTAACAGCTCAAGGAGGTGGGAGGGGTCGAGATATTTTGCTACGATTCGTTACGGAAGG
>CAKNYM010045942.1:48360-83978 GCA_932195095.1 Andricus curvator
ATTTTACATAAAACCAATACCTTCTCATTAGAATGAGAATGTAAAAATATCAATAATTTAATAAACACTTGTATTTCTCACGTAAGTAACTATAGTTTCTTGCAGGAATTTTTTCTCTAAAACACATTTGTTCCATGAATAATGACTATTTGTTGCAACGCGATAATGTGAATAACAAAAATTGTTTTCTTAAGAATTACTAACTTTAGGGGATTAGTTATTTGATTTTAAGCAATAAATATTTCTCGTAGCGAAAAAATACTGGGACAACTCTCATGACCTTGTCTGATAAGAAGGAAAAACAAAATTTCAAACATTTAAAATATTAAATGTTTAATGTTACAATTACAAAAAATAATTAATTTCGAATATATCGAACAGAAGATCATTCTACATAAGAATCAAAAGAGAAACAAACTGGACCTCGTCGATCCGACGGAAATGGGGTTGGCGTCTGGACTAAGCGTGTTTCGAGACCAAGAGGCACGACTTACACTTCGATTCTCGTACTATCCGCCTGCAAGAAGCACTGTGAATTCTGTTTTCGTAGTGTTGAGGGATGTTAACGGAGAGAAAGGGGTGTCTGCAGGGGCTGTAAGGGGTGGAATAAAGTGGGATGAAGAGAAAATTTCGGGCGGTAGGCGGCAACAGTCTTGAGACATCTGTCGGTTGCAGAAGGTACTTCATGGAGAGGTCCCAGTTACCGACGGAAAAGCGGAACGTGAGAGAGCGGGAGGTGGTCAGCGAGAGTGCTGACAGTTCTGGTAGTGAAGTTGACGGGGAGAAAATTTTCCACACGCGGAACTGCGTGAACGAAGGAAGCGAGAAGGCGAGGGAGAGACCGTCTGGTCCAAGTGAGGGGAAGGATCTCTTGAAGAGGAAGAGAAACAGCCAAGAGAGTCCGGAGAAAAGCGAGGTAGAAAGTCCGTTTAAGAAAAGCGTAAAAACACGTGGGTCCCCCCCCCCCCAAAATGGAGGGGCAGTTGGAAAAGAAGGCACTCGGAATGCTGATAGGCGGGATCAGGGAACTGAGGGAAGACGTAAGGCGGACTAAGGAGCAGATGGAAGGTATGAGGGAGGACTTGAAGATCAGAGATGAGAAATGGGAAAAGGAGGTGAAAGAGCTGCGGGAAGAAGTAGAAGGATTAGAAAGGGCGGTGGTGTCGGTAAGGAAGGAAAAAGAAGTTAAAATTAATTAGATGGACGAGGAGACTCGGGTGTGGAATGAAAGGACGGGAAAAAGGCTTGAGAAGGTGGAGGGCAGGTCAGAAATGGCAGTAGGTAACAGGGTGGAGGGCGAGCAGAAAAGTATTTGGGAGAGGGTAGAGAAAGTTAGGCTGGAGGGGAGAAATGAGAAAGAACTGGCGCTTGTGGAATTGCAGAGCTGAGAAGAGAAGTTGGGGGTAATGCGATATAAAAATAGGATAAAGGAGTTTTCATCGATCACGATTTGAACAGGAAGGAAAGGAGGGTGTAGAGAATGTAGTGTGTAGAGAATGGGTGGGGGTAAAACAGGGTGGATGAGTAGTGGAGGTACTGCACTGGAACGTAGCGTGAGAAAAGAAGAAAGATAGGGATTTCTGGAGGTATATCTAAGAATTTGATGTTGTGGGACTGGTAGAGACGTGGGTAAAGAGAAAGGAATGGGATAGAATAGAGCCAGAGCTGCCAAGGGGGGTATAGGTGAATGCTCCAGGAGGCGGTCAAAGTGAAGAAGAAAGGAAGGGCTAGTGGGGGAATTATAACGGGGGTTCAGGATGGATTAGAGGAAGAAGTTCATCGACAGGGAGAGGGGGAGGGCGTGCAAATGAGGGCAGTAAACAGAGGAGGGGTAACGTGTAAGTTTGTGACAATGTACAATAACGATGGGATGGAAAGGATTAAAGAAAAGATCATCTCTCCGTTAAAATAACAAAAAATCGTAAAGCGAAGCCGCCCGATTATCTAAACTAAGAGAAGCTACACAACTTCGACTACCACACGTTTAAAAAACAACCACTTCCTGCTCCACGACCGAATATCATCCAATCTTACGTAAAGACTAGACAGAATGCACAAGCAAACCTAGTAATCCTGATAAACGAAGCTCCCTCTCCTCTTACCCCTGCCTCCTCTCTATCTATCTATTTATCTCTGATAGTTGACAATGGATAGTCGCAGCAAAGTCCAAAGAGATCTTAGTCTCAATACGTTAAGTGATACCTTCAAAATAATCATGAGTGACCCTGGCGTTTTTGTCGGCTTGCATATAATAATACATAGAGATGGAAAATCTTTAATATTCATCAAAATACTTACACGCAAACATTTATTAACAAGAATGGAATGAGCTATGCTAAAGCTATCAGTGTGCCTACTGATCCGAATGTAGTTTTATATCATTCCAGATAGATGAGGACAAATTACACAAGTGCCTTATAGAGAGGCAGTTGGTTCTTTAATATCGATACTGAAAAACATGGTATAGAATATAAAAAAGGCGGTAGGGAACTGGAGTTGATTGGATTCTCAGATGCAGATTATGCGATTCATGTTGAGACAACAAGATCAACCACAGGTTATGTTTTCTGTTTAGCTAACGGAGCCGTCACACAAAAATTAGCAACACTAAGTACAATAGAAGCTGAATACGTAACAGCACCGGCAACAGCGTGGGAATTAATTTTAGTTGAAAAAAATTATTGTCGGATATCGGATCTCCATGTGACAAATGAACTATTCCGAGTGTAGATAATCAAAATACAATACAGCTAGTTAAAAATCCGGTGTATCACAAACGAAAAAAAAATATAGATATCCAATATCATTTTACTCGCGAGAAGGTTAGTAGTCGATACATAATAGCGGCGGTAATGTAATGGTAAGAAAGTTTACCATACTTAATTTCATTTACTAAGTCAACTGTTCGACGACTTAATTCTCGTTTTGACTGGAAAGCGAAAAGGGGGGAAGAGGGAGTTGCCCCCCCCCCCTCAACGCATCTTGTCAGTCGTTCTGTGTATCCTTCAAGGAATCCAAGAAAAAATAAATACATACATGCTTTCCTTTAATATGTTCAATAGATTTTGTCATCCTCAATTTTCCAGGTTTTTCAGATTGCTGATTTCGAATCTAAAGTCAAAATTTAAAATGGCGGATCTAATATAGCAGACAATATTGTAAAAACCAAACCGAGTTGACTAAAAAATGCTATACAGGGGTTTTTGGTTCGTTGATTTCGAATCTGAAGTCAAAATGACAGAACCAATACGCAAATCCAATATGTAGATGAATATTTATTGAATGTAGGAGGCTTATACATTTTTGGGATACTGATTTCAAACGCGCCTTACCGAATTTTTTCACAAGCAAGGGCTTTAAAAAAATCATATAAAAGTTGTAACATAGACAATTCTTCTCTGTAAATCTTTACTTTACCAGTAAACTAAATTATTATCGTAGGCTTTCGTGTAAATATTATTCATCGTGTTAAATAGATCAATTTCTTTACTAACTCTTAAACATTAAGGATCGTGATCAGCTGTTCTCTTCTCTTTCAGCTTCATTAATTTTCTTGAAATTTTTTATATATTTTTTTTCAGTGTCCTCAAAAACACACGACCCAAAGAATTATACACGGAAAAAAGTGCTGGAAATTTTCATTGACCGAGTCTGTGATATTAGGATAGGTCTAAACGCATTTGAAAGTTTGAAAATATCGTATTGGAAAATCATGCAAATAGTGCTTGAAGAAATATAAAACTTCTTAAATAGCGTCCATCATATTCAGTGAAGCACTCCTAGACTCCATCTACAAAATATCACAGACAAATTTGCAAACGGTTCAACACTCCAATATTAAATTTTCGAAGACAGTCAAGGAAGGGTTCATAGACTGTCAAGCTAGCCATTTATGCTCATAAAAAAATAAAAAATTCTTTTTTAAATTTATAATATTATTATCTTTAACTAATATATTTATTTAAACCAGCCCCCTGCAACGACGTTAGTTCACTAGTACGGTCAAGTGAAGCGTGGAGCGCAGATGGCGCTGGGAGTCTTTCCAGCCTGTTTTTACATGGCAAGCAAAGGAAAGATTAGTGAAAAATTAATTCGATCGATATTTTTCGCAATGACATTCGGTTTTCTGTGTTACTAATCAAAGTGTAAAAAATTTAAAATGTTATTGATATAAAATTTGGCACTAAAATAACTAAAAAGGATGGAACGCGCTGTATTGCCCCTGGATGTAAGTCAGGTTATGACAGCTGCTCCAAGAAATTTCATTTCCTTTACGTGCCAAAAGGTAAAGAAAATCGAAAAGCCTGGCAAAAAGGAATCCCAAGGGGAAATTTTGCAGTAAAAATCGGACACGGCGTGACATTTTTTTTTAAAGAAGATATTTTATTGGAGCTAAAAACGTTTGCAGAGGATGAAGTCAGTGTTCTGAGAGTGGCAAGTATACATATAAAATAGTTATATTTACAATGATTGCTGTTTAATTTTAAAGTAATAATATTATTGTTGTTTATATAATAATTGAAAATTAATGTTTCATTATTTTTGTTTGAACTGTTTGTGAGATATAAAAATTTTATATCTCACAAACAGTTACTTACTAATGTAAGTTTTATTTATATATTTTTTAAATTTTATTTTATTTATTACTTACTAATGTAAGTGATACCGCACGGCAGCGCCGGTTTATTTTTTTTCTTGATATAGTGTGAAAATAAATCACATATTAAAATTATCAAAGGATTCATTAATTAAAATAATAGTTTAATTTAAACAAATAAATGAAGAAGGTATCATTTATACATTTTATCTTAAACTGAAACGGTATCTATATTTGAAAAATTCTTTTGTATAAATATAAAAAATGAATTAAAAACTGTATTTTAATAAAAAATATCGAAAATTTCCTCTTAAATTGAAATGATCTCTTTATTTAAAAAAATTGTATAAATATAAAAAAACCAAAGGAATTATGTATTTTAATAAAAAATGTCGAACATTTTATCTTAAAATGAAACTATATCTTTATTTAAAAAAATTCTCTCGTAGAAATATAAAAAATGAAAAGAGAACTATGCATTTCAATGAAAAATATCGAACATTTGATCTAAAAATGAAACTATATCTTTATTTATGAAAATTCTTTCATAGAAATATAAAAAAATTGAATAAGAACTATGTACTCTAATAAAAAATATCGAACATTTTATCTTAAAATGAAACGCTACCTTTATTAAAAAAAATTCTTTCGTACAAATATAAAAAATTAAATAAGAACAATGTATTTTAATAAAAAATATCAAACATTTGATCGTAAACTGAAACGATATCTTTATCTCAAAAAAACTATTTGTAGAAATATAAAAAAATTAAATAAGAAATATGTATTTTAATAAAAACTGTATATTTTAATAAAAAATAACGAACATCTTATCTTAAACTGAAATAATATCTTTATTTAACAAAATTATTTAGTGTAAATATAAGAAATTAAATAAAAACTATGTCTTTTTATAAAAATATGGAACATGTTCTCTTAAACTGAAACGATATCTTTATTGCTGTAAATTCTCTCGTAGAAATATAAAAAATAAATATAAACAATACCTTCTTAATTAATTTACTTAAATTTAACTATTTTTTTAAAATAATTAATCCTTCGATTGATCAATTAATTAAGTCGTTTATTCAAATGAATCATTTGTTCTTGTATTAGGGTTGCTGTTGTTAATAAATTACTTATTTATACCAACGTATGACATTGTTCTTATTTTAATTTCCACTCCTATTAAATTAATTCTTCACCCCGATATAAAATTAGAATGTCTGTTATTTAATTTCAATTTCTAATTGAATTTTATATTTCATAACAGTAGTTTTATTTCTGAAATATAATGTCACAATATTATTATTAAAAAATATGTAACTAGTTTTGCACTATTTTTTTTGTAATAACTATATGTAATGAGAAAAATATTGTTTGCTTCTCGATCCATGCTTTTTTTCAAAGTTATTTTTTGCAAACAAACTTTGTATAATTTTGATAGACAAATTTGGAATTGAATAATAAAATTTGGTATAATTATAAGTTCAATTTTGTTTCATGAGTTAAGAAATACTTTAAATTCATTTTATCCATGTTACGATTGAAACCTTTCATATTTCCCGCAACTAGAAAAAACGGTTTTAATGATTTTTTTACTTACAATTACTCTAATATTTAAAAAAGATATGAAACTTCATTTATGTGATGCATAAAACCGATTCTCATTATGAATAATATCAATTAAATTAATTTCTAACTAATTTGCCTATGCTTGCCATGTAAAAACAGGCTGGAAATACTCCCAGCGCCATCTGCGCTCGGCGCTTCACTTGATCGTACTAGTGAACTAACGCTAACATACAGTCGTTGCAGGGGGCTGATTTAAACATAATATAACACACACAATTACTACTTATTTTAATCGCACGCTTTTTACGCTCTGAAAATCGGACGCACGCTGCGGGGATTAGAACTACCTATACTCTAGTCACGAGACAACTTAACTCATTCCTAACCGCTCAAACCCCTCGGCTAACCATTCTCGCTGAAAACACGGTAAAAAATCTTGGCGTTGTGCTACAGCTGAAAACTGCATGGCCGCGTAAAAAGAATCTGAGTGAGGGCTGCGAATTAGACAACTTGCTGCAAGACTGACTGTGCATAACAAATCAAACACATCGTTCAAACAATTTTTGTTTAAACAATTGAAAAATATAATTTTTCACGGAAAATTATTTTTTGCCCAAGAGATGATTTTACGTAAAAAAATATGGTTTTCATTCATTTAAACTAAAATTGTTTGAAATTTTTTTTCAAATTTGTGAGATATAACATAAAAACCAATTGCACCGTTCGATTCTATGGAAAAAATATAAAATCCATGTAATGGACATTTTTTTCAGACAATTTCATATGTAGTATAAATAAATAATCATAGTACTACGGCACATGATAAAATTTCTGTTTAAACATTAAATTGTATTATTTTTATTTTTTAAATTAAAGAATTTGATTCTAGATTGAAGAAATTAATAACAAATCAACAAAAAATCAAACTTGTCCTTTGTTCTCTTTTTGTGAGACGCACTGTTTACAAGTTGCAGCGTTATACACAATTTATTTTAATAAAACTGATGTATTTACCAAATTATATCAATAAATTATTGATAAAAAAAATTTTTAACTTGGGAAAAAACTTACTTGCGTTTACACTCTTAAAATGTGAAAGAATTATTGATATAGATTCGAAAATGCATTTTATAGATTATTAAAAATATGGTTATTTTAAATGAAATTGTTGATGGGAAACAGCAATTTTAACAACAATCCACGAAAATTATTTTAGATTCTATATCAGAATAATACATTTTGTTAAATAAATAAGGAAACTGTTTAAACAACTGTTGTGTATCTTTTTGAAAAAAAAAAATAATAACTCAGATATTCGATTCGTAATATCTAGGGCACCTCTCAGTGCTTCAAGAAGTATTAGTGGTGACTCGATTAACTTCTAAACAACTTTTTATTTATTTATGAAAATTATAAATGTGAAGATGGCTTTTATGTAAATGTTTTTGCGATGAAAAAAAAAACACATTTTATTCTATTATGAGACACATTCTTATATTTTATTTCAATATTTTTATGAATATTTGATATACAGAAATACGAACTTGAAAATAAAATCTGCTTACATCCAGTTTTTTGCAATGTAATAATAGCCATATTCTAATTTATTTCGAATAGAAATAAGTGTATTTTAATTAATATCGCGAAGATTGAGAACGACGTACGAATACTTAATACCACTAAAAATTGTGAAGCCTGTACATGTTCGTTTAAGAAACAATCGTGAAAATAAGGTAGCAAGTGAATAAAATTTTTCACCTTATCTAAATCTTGCAGATTTAAATCCTTTATTCATTTTAAATCATTCTCAATATCTGTATGCGTTTTACAATTACTTTTCGTTGTAAACAGTTATTGGCACATTTAATCATTTTAAATAAGCAAGCCGATGGTAACCAATCTGGTTGCCGACTTGACGCATGCGCAGTGTAAAAAGATCCGAGTTTTGGGAGCACTGAGTCTTCATACAGTGCCTACTACACTCATACCAATGTGAATTTGTCACTGAAGACGCCTCTGCCAATTCTCGCAGACAGTCATGGAGTGTTTCCCTGACTCGTATTCAAGTTCTTCGTTTCTGAATCACGCACTTATTCAATTCAAGTCTTCGAAAATATGAAGAGTTTTTTTTATAAAAATTTCATGACTGTATACATTTTTTTTGTGAACTGTCTGATAAAAATTGCAAGACTGTTGTTCCTTGACTGTGCTTGAAAACTTTCATGACTTTTTTAAATTTTCCCATGAAAATGTATGACCCCTTTATAGAAAGTATACGAGACTTTATAAAAATGATGGCCCGTCCAAAAGTCCAGCACTAATCTAGGAAATTTTCCCAGACTTATTTTTACCGTGTAAAATCACAATTTTTACTTAAAACAGCATATAGCGTTATCAGAAAAGTTATTGGCCTGTAATTCTTTGGGTTATACATGTTGCCGACCTTCGGTAGGAATACTGTGCGTCCTTCCACCAACCACTCTGGAATAGGAAATTTCGATTTTTCATGTGAGATGAAAATGCGGGCCAGATGCTGGTGAGTTAAAGGAAACTTCTTCCACCAAAGGCTCTTGATACCATCTGGTCCCACAGGGTAATAGTAATAGTTGCTGGACATCGTAGACTTCTCTCCAAAATACACCGACCTCCTCTGGTTTGGGCGGGTGGTTAACAGTAACTGGATGATCTCGAAAGAGTAGAGATGGGTCAGAGAAAAACTGTTCATTTTCTTTGACCCACCTCTCCCTCCGCTCTAGACTTCTCCTAGCGTCAGATGGTACCCGAATTCTGTCAGCAATATGCTGCCTGATGATCAGCAGTTTTGATTGGTTGAGTGTGTCATGATGGATCCGTAGTTCGCGCGCAAACTGTCGAACCCGGGCAGTGTACTTCCTTTCAGATGTTACGTAGTCAATCACAGACTGAATGCGGGACGCGTAATGCCTTGCCCAGCCTATCTTTGTACTGAGTTGATGCATGCATCTTTTGGTCTTATGATCAGCCGTTGGTCTTGTATTACGGTTTGAATCCGCCAAAGTTCTCGCTGCATCATACAAACTACAATTGATAGTCCAGAGGTTGAACTCTTCGGAACCATCTCCGCGAAGTGCGTCATCCAGTTCAGCAAGATCATTGGGCTTGAGAAAAACCTGGATATTGATATTTCTCCTGGTCCTAAAGCATCGCTCTTCCTCTATTCAATGTCTGCTTGCGGTTGGTCTCAGTGTCGCCTCTCTTTCTCTGTTTCAACCTTCTTCTGGCTGCGGTTGAGTGGGCGCTCCGCTTATATAACCCCTTTTCCGTAGGTCATCGGCACGGCTTCGCAGCATTTGATATGAAAAGTGCGAGAGCTCTGGGTGTTTCTTGCACCACAGAACATGCAGTCGCACTATGTAACCTTTTATCTCAGGGGACATAAAGGTATCGTAGCACTTCAGCAGGTCATCCCTCAGTCGATCCGTTGCTCAAAAGTTGCTTACGCCTTGGCGTGGGGGTTTTTCCTTTGGATCATCCGTGGACGGTTGTCCGCGACTGATTATTTAGTTTGTAGCCATATTCAGCAGTGACCCTCTATCCGCAACCCGATAACTCATCCGGTAGCCTGGACAAAGGCTTTTCGCCTCAGCCTTTGAGTTTAGTCCTCTGGCTTCTTAGAAATAGAGTAAAAAGTTTCGCAATCAACTCAATTTGATAGTGCAACATTACTAGAAAATTATCCAATAGCGAGCAATAAACAAAAAAATTTGTTAAAAGTTCAATTTCGCGATTTTCATTATTTTCATATTATTTTTCCTCATCTTGTAAGTAATTCATCGCATAACATCACTATGATGGAAAAATTTCGTATTTAAATAATAATTAACAATAATATAAACAAATTTCATTAAAAAATGTGCACTTTGGGTGTGTTTTGAAGAAAAACACCGTTTTTTCGGTCTGTACTTATAATTAGCTAACTCGAGGCAGTTTTAATACAAGAGACAACTGAACAATAATATTTATAATTGTTATAAACAAATTTTATAACAAATAAAAAAAGGCCGGAAAAAAGTATTTTTTCATTATCAATTGAGTAAAAAATTCCTCAATTGCCTCAATTTTCCAGTGCAACGATACTAAAGGTTAATTCAATAGTGAAAATTAAACAAAAAAATTTGTTAATAGACAAATTATTTGTTAGAAGTTGATTTTCTCACATTTTTATCATTTTTATATTATTCTTTCTTATCTTGTGACTAATTCACCTCATAACAAATGAAAGTCGGGACACTCATGAGTCTGGTGAAAGTTTTTCTCCGAGAGTTGATAAGCTAAATCACATACATTATGGTACGCGGCTTCACCCAGACATTATTTCATCTCCCTGTACTAAATGTTCATGATTATTCTTGTTCATCTTTTAACAATCGTGAACTGATATCATTTTATACTATTACATAGGTCCTACTAATTGCAATTGCGTTAAAGTTTAATGGTTGCTGATCTTCATTTGTTAGTTTTGTGGCGTAACAAATGACAGTCTCATTGATTTGAAGTTAGACCAAGAAAATAACGCATGCTTTTGTTTATCTGATTATTTTTCATTCTCATATGTTCTGAGCCATTTAGTTTCCAGTATTTTTCATTCTTTCTGTGTATGTATACATATAATTTAGAAATGAATTCTATTAGAGTGCCGAATAAGATTCTAAGTGATCTGTTAATCGCAAGTACTAGTAAAGACGTAAGAATTCTGTTAGATTACCTTCGCACGGCTAACTAGATAGATAATGAGCAAGTGAATTTGACACGAGAAATCTTGTTGCGGCAATTCATTCCGTCTTTTGAAAAAAGATGGAAGAGTGCGTTCTATAATGCAGATAAATTTTCTAAACTGAACAGTGCATGGTTATCATCTGATTCCATCATATCATTGGATCCCACAAAAGTAGGCAGAAGATCTTCAGAAGGTTTTGAAATCAGTTCCAAATCGACTAAAAGAAGGAAAACACTCTCTCTTGTTGACTCATATTCTCAAATTGAAAATGCTTTTTTGAATAATTTGTGCTCTTCTGGGAAGAGGAACTTGGCTAATGAGATAAGAAGTATGATATCAACAGTTGAAGATAAAGAACATGGAGAACATGAAGAATTTCAAGGACAAATGTAGCCATTTACTTTAGAAGAAGCTATTTCTCTGGCTGAAGACACAAAATTGACGAAACATCAATATGAAACTATTAGACTACAAGCTAAAGCACATAATGCTGACATTTTTCCCCTTTATAAAAGTCTTGAGGAAGCGAAGAGAGAGTGTCTTCCTCCCGAAAAAAGCATAACAGTTACAGAGTCTGGGGTAAGGATTGAATTGCAAGATTTGTGCGATCATACAGTGAAGCGTATGTTGGAAATTCCAAATATTTTGCCATCAGATATAGTTGAAGGGAAAAATGTCGTGATGAAGTGTCAATATAAACATGGTTGTGATGGCTCATCTGACCAGAGCGAATATAATCAAAAGTTCTGTGGAGCAGAAAAATCAGATGCAGGAATCTTTATGATGTCAATGGTGCCATTACGAATAATTCAAACTTGTTCCCATAAGCATGATAAGAATTGTTCGGAATGCGCAAAGCCCTTGCCAATTTGGAAAAACGAGAATCCTGGATCTACAAGATAATGTAGGCTGATCATGTTTGAACATGCACCAGAAACTAAGGAACGAACCATGAGAGAAGTAGAGTTGATGGAAGACCAAATCAGAAAACTCAAACCTACAAAAATAAAAGTACCAAATAGTCGTTGTATCATAACTGTCTTTCATGATTTCGCGTTGACTATGGTAGATGGAAAGGTGTGTCAGGATCTTTCTGGAACTCCTTCTGCTGCCACATGTTACACTTGTGATGCCAAACCGTCGCAGAAGAACGACTTACATAAACTTATAGATAAAACAGAGAAGGTACAAATTTTCAGATACGGACTCTCTACATTGCACGCGTGGATTCGTTTGATGGAATTGACACTGCACATAAGCTATCGTTTAGGATTCTGCAAGTGGCAAGCAAAAACTGACGAAGAGAAAGCGAAAATGAAAACTGCAAAACAGAGAGTCCAAAAAGAATTCCGTAATAAGATGGGGCTCATTATAGATGTTGTAAAACATGGCTCGGGAACTACTAATACAGGAAATACTGCTAGAAGATTTTTCAGAGATCCTGATTTGACTTCCGAAATCACAAATGTCGACAGGGAGTTGACCCGTAGATTCGGCATAATTTTGCAAGCAATGGCTTCAGGGGAGGCAATTGACACTTACAAGTTCGGAAATTATTGCCAAGAAACCGCGCAAATGTACGTCAATCTTTATAATTGGTACTACATGCCAGTAACAGCACACAAGATTCTCATACATGGAGCCAAAATGATTGAATCTGCTTTCCTCCCCAATGGCCAATTGACGGAAGAAGCTCAAGAGGCGAACAACAAAATTTTCAGACATCTACGAGAGTTTCACACTCGAAAATGCAGCAGAGAGGCTACTAATAAAGATCTTAGAGGGAAATTGCTGATTTCAACCAACCCAAAAATTGTAAATCAGAGGCAAAAATGGAAAACGAAAGTAATTCTCCTAGATCCTGAAGCTTAAGACTTGCTTAAGACGTAAAATGGAAGCCTGGAGTCATTTTTTGGCAATGAAAGATGAACTTGCTCCAGAATTATTTTGTTTAATTTTCATTAGTGAATTAACTTTTAGTATCGTTGCCCTGGCAAATTGAGGCAAGTGAGGAATTTTTTACTCAATTGATAATGAAAAAATACTTTTTCCCAGCCTTTTTTTATTTGTTATAAAATTTGTTTATAACAATTATAAATATTATAGTTCAGTTGTATCTTCTATTAAAAATGCCTCGAGTTAGCTAATTATAAGTACAGACCGAAAAAACGGTGTTTTTCTTCAAAACATACCCAAAGTGCATATTTTTTAATGAAACTTATTTATATTATTGTTAATTATTATTTAAATATGAAATTTTTCCATCATAGTGATGTTATGCTATGAATTACTTACAAGATGAGGAAAAATAATATGAAAATAATGAAAATCGCGAAAATGAACTTTTAACAAATTATTTGTTTATTAACGAATTTTTTTGTTTATTGCTCGTTATTGGATAATCTTCTAGTAATGTTGCACTATCAAATTGAGTTAATTGCGAAACTTTTTACTCTATTTCTAAGAAGCCAGAGGACTAAACTCAAAAAATTGTCATTTTTTACGATATATTTGTTTATTTATAAAAAACTGGAGATTTTTTTCAAAAATCGGCTTCGAAAATTCTCTCGGGAATATTCTCAGCTTTTTTCTAAAAAAAATATCTAAATCGGTCCACAGATTCAGCAGGAATCGTATTTTGAACAAAAAAATGTACTTTTTCCCCATTGTGCGACGGCACAGCGAGGTCAGTGCCGAATGCGACAGGAATCACGAACGATACTTTTCAGAACAAAATCATAAATGGCGTGATTTCATTGTCTCCATGGAAAAATGCATAATCACGTTTTGAGTCGGTGAAGGTACGCATGAGCTCTACTGCATTTTTTTTCTAACGAGCGTGAATGAGACGACAAAGTATAATGTGCGAGGCGATAGGAACACGCTATACTCTTCGTTAGAAACATCGACTCACCAATCCGCTATGAATTCTCTTTCTATCTTTGTCGACCACGGTCTCTCTCTAGCGTTACGAAAATACACGGAGCACGCTCAAACAAAGCTCTTTTTTGAACTCTACCTCACGCCGTGCTTACTGAACCCTATTTTGTAACTCATCCAACGCACCGCCAGACACCGCTCAAAACGCGTACTTTTGCGTTTGTCTATGGAGGCATGAAAACACGCCATTTTTATGATTGCGTTCTGAAAAAGATATATGTTGCGCACATCCCAAAACTGTCAACCGCTAAGCGCTCAAGATTTAATTTTAATAAAACGTCACTGCTGTAACGTCAATAATGGTGCCCCTCTGAGATCAATATCGAACGATGTTATTATTAAAATGATATATCGCGCTCTTATCTAAACGACCGAACGCTAAGCGCTCAAAATGAGGTCTAAAATACAAAACATGCTTCCGTAAGCGCAAATAAGGTGTCAATGTCAGGTCAGAACGAAGCGCGATTATTTTAAAAATACATTTCGCGCGCTTCTTAAAACAGCCGGAAGCTACGCGCTCAAAATCTGTGAGAACAATGAGTCCTTATATATCATGGAAGGGGAGAGACGACGGCAGAGCGAGGTCAGTAGCAAATGCGAATTTGATGATAATATATGTTGCGCGCATCCCGTAACTGTCGAACACTAAGCACTCAAGATTTTAATTTGATAGAACATCACTGATGTAACGTCAATACCGGTGCCCCACTGAGATGAAGAAAGAGAAACCTGCGGTTGCAGTTCGTTGAAATCACGATTTTCATTTTTTTATGATATTATTGACTGATTTCAGTTCAATCATTCATTCACTTACGCTGAAGTTGTTCATATGCTTTAAAAATTGACGGTAGTGTATAACGCAGCATTTCACTGGTGACTATCATCGATGGCTGCAGGTTTGTCATTTCCTTTGTGAAAAGTCTTGAGATCGCATTATACTATTGTTAGTAAGCTAAAGAATCGGATTTCAAATAGTTCTTTTCTGTATTTATTGTTTAAATTACATTTATTATTCTCATTTATTGTTCTGCATTCATTCTTCCCTTCGTATATTTATTTTTGAATGTTTCTTCGTTTTATTTTACTGCTTCCTTTTTTCTATTTGCTTTTTTAAAGCATTTTTGTTTTTAAAGATCTCTCACTTCTTGGCAGTTAAAATCTTTAAAAATGGCTTTCGGAGTTTGAATTGACTGTAATGTATGCGGAAGAGCCTATC
Organism: Andricus curvator; assembly: GCA_932195095.1. NCBI lineage: Eukaryota > Metazoa > Arthropoda > Insecta > Hymenoptera > Cynipidae > Andricus > Andricus curvator. The sequence continues at coordinate 63,445 of CAKNYM010045942.1, forward strand.
ATCCAGGACATTTGGTTCGAATCAATTGAAATATTAATTTGGATAGGCAAAACATTGCGATTTTTAGACGTCTTCAACTTCGTAGACCACAACACATTCTTTAATGCTGACGGTAATGCTAATCTATCTAGGCTTTCAGTGGAGTGTAGAGTCATTGTGTATGTTGCCACGAAAATCTTCGTTCCCGATGAGACAAGAGCCTGTTTAAATCAATTGGATGAACGTGGCTTCCTCTTAGCTCCTTTGCTTCCTGGATTACAAGCAAATAATAGCGTTCGGCTGTTTTAAGAAGCGCGGGATATGTATCTTTAAAATAATCGCGCTTCGTTTCGACCTGACTTTGGCACCTTAATTTCGCTCACGGAAGCATGTTTTGTATTTTAGACTTCATTTTAAACGCATAGCGTTCCGTTGTTTAAAAAAGAGCGCGATATGTATCATTGTAATAACCTAATTTGATATTGATCTCAGTGGGGCACCGTTATTGACATTACAGCGGTGACGTTTTATTGAATTAAAATCTTGAGCGCTTAGCGTTTGGCATTTTCGGGATGCGCGCGACTAAAATCATTATCAACCTCGCATTTGGTACTGACCTAGCTCTGCCGTCGTCTCTTCCCTTCCAGCATATATAGGGACTAATTTTTCACACATATTTTGAGCGCTTAGCGTTGCGCTGTTTTAAGAAGCTCGCGATATATATTTAAAATAATCGCGCTTCGTTGTGACTTGATGTGGCACCTAATTTGCCCTCACGGAAGCATGTTTTATATTTTAGACTTCATTTTGAGCGCTTAGCATTCAGGCGTTGAAATAAGAGCGCGATATATATCATTGTGATAATAACCTCATTTGATAATGATATCACTGGGGCACCGTTATTGACATTACAGCAGTGACGTTTTATTAAATTAAAATGTTGAGCGCTTATCATTTGGCTGTTTCGGGATGCGCGCAACATATATACTCTTCAAACTCGCATTTGGTACTGACCTCGCTCTGCCGTCGTCACTCCCCTTCCAGCATATAGATGTAGGGATTCATTGTGTTCACATATTTTGAGCGCTTAGCGTCGTATAGCGCAAAAACTGCCCATTTTTCTTAATTTTTTTCTGGATATTTTATTAGACCCTTATAATCTACATATTTACTAAGTTTCAGCCAAATATACCGAAAGCCATTTTTCTATACATTTACTGCGGGGTCCTTTATATATTTGACATACATAATATAAATGCTTTATTTCATTAGAAGTTTAGAATATAAATAATTGCATAAGGAAATTAATATGCATTAAACTATGCTAATTAAAATTAAAAGATTTATTTAAACCAGAATTTTTTATAATAAGATATTTGGCACATGACACTTGCAACAACCGTTTACATATTTTTCGGTATAGTGACACCGAATGTATATTTGTCATCCTGTCAATGACTGACAGCTGCATACAGTCCTTAATCATCTTTTTTCTGTCACATTTGATTCTACTCTAATCAGTCTTTCATTAGGAGTGGAAAACTCACTCCTAACATACTTTCGGTCAAGTATTCCTTGCTCGGTACACAACGCATACAATCCATCTTCTACATTCATAACAGCAGCTAGAATATTTCTTGGGTTACCACGTCCTCTCGTTTAATTGAGCCTGGATGAGCCGCAAAACTCTTCTTCTTAATTTGTGACCTCTCGCAGAGACTGCACTCAATGTTACTTACATACCGTTCAGTCGCTTCTACCGTCGCAGAACGACAAATTATATGAACAGGCAGGCGACACATGTTACACGAATGAGCTAAAGTGTTTTCCTTTCCACACAGTGCACACAAAATTTGAGCTTGAGGTACAGCTTCCAAATACTCAGTTGCTTGTACCAATGATACTGATTTTTCGGCAATCATAACGCCTTCCATTTAAATTTCAGGCTTATCTGCAACAAAAATCATGGTAAAAAATTAATTTTCTATCAAAGACGTAAATAATATATGAACTCGCTAGGTTTATCAAAATCAACGTTTTTCAATTGAATTTTGAGCTGCACTCGAATTTCAAATAAATAAATAATTTTAGGGAAGAAGAAAAACTTATGCAGTTTTGGAAAACAATAGAAATGATGTCTAATAAGTACATTTTTATTTTTATTTGAATCTGATTAAAAGTTTGTGTGAAAAAAATTAACAACTTAGTTTAGTTTATAACGGTTATAAATAAACCTCTCCCTAATCATTTTGTCAATTCCTCTAGACTTTCTTTATTATACAACATATTTTAACATAATATTTTTAACAATATTTTCTAACCTGAAGCAATCGATGTTGCATAACTTATACTGCCTCTCAATTCTATTTCTGCTTTTTGTAAATCCTCTTCCATACTGAGCTGTTCTATAAGTTCCAAATATATCTCCATAGGGCGAATACTGTATATATCTTGGTGAAGAGAACGATGTTTGATAATTTGAATTGCCTAGTAGTTTGTTTGATTTGTGTAGATCCATGTATATTAGTATGCGCGTACAACGGATCTTGGCTTTGACTGTGACTAGGCTTTCCATGTACGATCTTCAGCGCAGGTCACATATTCAATTTGTAAATTATTTAACTGTTAAATTCTCTTCCATTGTCTGACTGTAACAAACTTGGAGCACCAGGTCTGTTAAGTGATCTTGTAGTTCAGGCGTCTCCAGGGAAGAGAAATTTCAGGAATTTTACTTAAATAGTATATGTGTCGTTTCCACCAGTGCGACTCTATACTCAGCTGTAAGAGTTCGGGGAGGTGGTAACTCGCGTGATGCAAATTCGGGAGTGCAGTACCGGAGTAAGACGCACTACCAGGGTCCTTTTATGGTGACTGTGTTTATGAATTCTTTTACTTTTAATATACCTACTTATGAACCCCCACGATGAAAAAGAATTTACTCTACATTTCCAACCCGAAATGAGGTGTAAAATATTCGATAAAGAAAAAAGATTTATTTATTAATTATTAAATAATTAATCCTGCTCCAACTATTAAGCGAGAAAATCCGGACATGTTGAAAAACATGTATTTATACAAATACACATCATATTATTATATTTTAATGTCAAAATATAATTATATATATATATATATATATATATATATATATATATATATATATATACCATTAAACCATTTCCCTTTCAGGGTAGGCGTGACACTACCCGATTCGGGTAGTGTTTCTAGGTTTTTCTTGTAGTTATAAATAACTACAAGTGTGGGCTCACCACACCCACGATGTGCCAACAGCACTCATGTCAGTATTCTTGAATGGTCACCCATCCAAGTACTAACCGCGTCCAACGCTGCTTAACTTCAGTGATCTGACGAGAACTGGGTTTTTCAGCGTGGTATGGCGTGGTATGATGAATAAATATGTCTTCTAACATATCATGCTTTTTTTATTCATACACGTAATATGCTCAATATTAACAATTTAGAAATTATATTATTAATTAATAGTTCATAAATTATATTAGTATTAATTAATTATTTTAGTACTTAACAACTTTTTTATCTTTTATTAAAAAAAATTCTTAACTTAGTTACCCCAAAAGGACCCTGGAGTAGAGAGTCGTAGTGTTGGACGCGACACAACTGCTGTTTGAGTAAAAATCCTGAAATTTTTCCTCCCTCAAGAGGTCTGATGTAGTTAATAGTTTTCATGTTTGAAATAGTGGATATTAAATATAAAATAGAAGGCACATCATATAATTTGTATCGTAAACTTCTAACAAAATAAAGCATTTATATGTCTAGCTTTGGTCACAATACCCTAGCCGCTTTGCAAATTGTCAAGCCAATGCCCGGAACAGTAATACAATATCGTTTATTTCCGGCTTCGACCAACCTTGCTGGCCAATGCAATTATTTTGTTTCATGCCCCCTTCGAGCTTGCGCATATTTCTATTTTGGAAATGCAATTTAAGCACCTTTAAATTTCAATAAGAAAAAGTATTGAAATTCAGGGGCAATTTCATTGTGAGAATAGAATGCACAGGCAACGAAACGGTAACGAGATACCGACACAGGGCGTAAAACGCAGTATCGACTGATAATTAAAATGCAATTTGGTGATTGTGAAAGAAAGCGAAAATTAATAAAGAGATATTATAAAAGAACTTTGATTGTTTAGTTGAAATAGGAAGTTAAGATAACTGAGTGATAGTAATAATTTTTTAAAAGTGAACCATAGAGACCCATTTAAATAAGTATGAGAGAGAGAGAGAGAGAAGAAGAATATATTAAAATAAAAGAAAGAAAATCATAAATGTAATAATGCATATACGAGCTAGGACGAGACAGAGAACATACTATATACATAGGGAAAAGAGAGAAGAATTAATGAGCAGGATTCATACGGGCATACACGTAGGAACCACAACCTAGTGCGAATTTCATATATGGCCTTCCCACGCATACTTCACCGAAAACACGCGAGGCTAGCTTTTACACATAGGCTGGTGATCGTATCGGTGCTCCTCGCTAGTCGTCGCACTAGTGCGTTGACCTGTCGGTTCAAACATTCTCCAGCTGTTCTCCACTCTCCTACCGTTTGCCATCACCCCATTCTTCTTAAACCTCCCTGTATGAACTACCCCCTCGAGTGCACGAAAACAATATGATCATAACTTTGTCAAATATGCGTCAAAAGCATTGAAAAAAATCTCTTCTCAAATGAGAGGGTTCCGCACCTAATACAAGGGTCACACGTAATAAATATTTCCAAAAGTAAATTGAAAATCGTGACCCACAGTGAATGCTCCTGAAAACCTAAAACAGAATTATTCAAAATTAAAAGTAGAAAGGAGGAGAAATCTGCAAATGATAAAAACTTTTCGACACCTTAGCGGAATTCTCACTCGAACGTTAACCTGTGCAGCTAACAGTTGCATTTTTTGATAAGCGCTCAAAGTTGAATCATGCACAGCAACACATGCCGTGCCTGTGGACTAGAAAAAATCCTTATCGAAACAAAAATTTCCCCGCCATGTCCACCGACAGTGCGCCTACAAGAAGCACCCATCGAAAATCATCTAGGCAGTTTGCGGAGCTATGTAAACCGAGAAAATAGTCTCTTGAAGGGAATCTTCTAGTAAAATTTCGTAACAAACGCCCGTAATGTTGGACACGCTGGTTCATCACGACCTTTACGGTTTGTCTCCCGTAATACAATTTTCACTGAATACATATTTCTTCGAAAATTAATTTCGGGTCGAAGTGTAAAACTATTAAAATAGTTTTCTAACTAGGGCGCGTTGGAAACCTCATCGTGGGGACGTTAAATCTGAAAATTCTGCATCCAACGAGTAAACCCGTGGATTAAAATTACTGCTTAAATTTTCGGAATAACAGGGTTTCTGGGCACTAGAAAATTCATTACCGAAGTTGACAGTTGGGAAGGCTATACAAAATTCAGCACACCCAAAAATTTTAATCCGCAAACAAAAGAAACGCCTTAGGCAATTTCAGAGTCGAATCACAAAACTTCTGAGAAATTGCCTATTGCTGTTAGTATTTGGAATAGCGGGGAAAAGAACAATAAGAACACATGCGAATTTAAACGCACTCCATGTCATCTTGGTTAAAAACCAATTGTTCTTCTCTCAATTAAATCAAATGCAAATGCGCTTGTGAGGGGACGTGTCAGGCGATTACGAGTGAGAACGCGCGTGTGCCACGACTGTGTGAAAATGGACTAGAGTTATCTAAACGACAACGGAAAAGAAATCCACTAAACATCGGCCCTTTAGAAAAAGGGAAAGGTGAGGTCTATCCCAGGACCAGTACCTGCCCTTTTTCTAATGGTAAACAAATTTAAGGTTAGAGATGGAACTCGGTGAGTACTGTATCGTTTCAATTCGTACTATGAACTATGAAACCTTGGAAAGTGTTCCATTTTATTGAAATGATGAGAGACAAAGTGATCTTTGTGAAAACGGTAAAAATTACAATCTGTGTTACATTTCGTACTATCGAGGCTGACTGAATAAATTCACGTGACTTTTCTTAATACAAATACTTCGTTGGTTATTTTGGAAAATAACATCAACTCACTTATAGCGAACAATAGCATTCTCGGATGAGAATAATTGAATAACGTCCCACAAAAATAATAAGCGGAGCCTGAAATTGGACTTCGTTCAGTTTGTGTAGCCTCCGCAACCTATTTGATATTTTGAGTAGAAATAAAAATTTAGGAAATTGAACCAGTAATCAATAAATACAGAAATAAATTATCGGGTTGTAAGAATTTTATTTCTAATTGAACTTCAATAAAATATATGAAATTAATTTTAACTTTAATCAATTTTATTTGTACACGGCTTCACGTAGGTGCCCTCTCACGATGCAGATTAAATAATTGTGCAACTGCAAACATTTGCATGCAACTTTGGAAAAACAATCAAAAATGACGGCGCTTATTAACACCTTCGTCTCGACCTGCATCTGGTATAACATATTTTGATTCTGAAGAATGTGCCATCATATCCGGAATTTTAGTGGAAATCTTTATGGAAGTACATAGTAAATGATATAATAAATTATTTTTGAAATACAGTAATCATATTTCGGTAAATAAAAATGAAAGACGAAAGGTATAAACTGATGAAAAAGGCGATAAAAATGATCAGTACATTCATCGTAAAGTACCACCCAAGACAGATTTATATGCAACCATCTTCGATAAACGTTAACTTATAGAAAAAGATTTCACAAATATTTCACAAAAATTTACAAATATTTCACAAAGATTTACAAAATTTCACAAAGATTTTCAAAGTTTTCAAAGCATTTCTTCAGTTAAACTTTAGTGAGTTCAAGAAGTTTTGAAAAATTTCATAAACATCCATATCGCTATCTAAGATAGTTTACACATCAAAAACCGAAATTAAAAATTGAAAGGGCGAGATGAAAAAAATAATTTCTGGTTCTAACAAATTACCGGTTATATGTTCGATCAAGTGTTCAATCATAGCAAAAATTACGTAAAAATATATTGCAGATGAAAAATTAGTCCACAGTATTATGGAAAGGCAGAATATTGATCAATTGAAGAGATTATTAAAGTACTGGAAGCAATTAACAAAAATAAAAAAGACTGAAATTAATGAAAAGGAAAGTTTTTACCATTATAAAATATTTTTATATAGTAAGTAAGTATACCATTAAGCCATTTCCCTTTATGGGTAGACGTGACACTACCCGCTTCGGGTAGTGTTTGTAGGTCAATGGTCAGCAAACTTTTCGCTCGCTGTTCAGGTCAGGGCAGGGTTGGCCCAAGAAATTTTTTTCGCCTGCCGGGCTTTGTTCGTCAACGCTATGGTTCTCCTGCGTAGGGTTCGGTTGTATTAGCTTTTCTCGGCCGGGGTTCATTGTGAGACGGAGTACTCAATGGGAATAAAAAGTTAGCAATCAATTTTTTTGAAATTCTTATATTAGCGATTTAAAAGTTTTAAATTCGGAACCTGTGACTTTTTTGCGATTACACGCATCTAAAATTGTTCTTGGGAAGTTAAAAGTCAATGTTTTGAAATATTAAAAATGTTATTAACGGTTACTTTTAAACTAACTTAAAAAATTGACTAATATTATCAATAAATCCAATTTATTGAAGTGGGCTATTCTTCTGTTCATTTTTTCAGACCAATATTTGAAAGTAAGAGAGCCCCTTCCGTCGCTCTCTCTCGTGAGACACAACCATGCTGGTAAATTTCATAAATAATAAAATCAAATTATTATATATAATATTCACCTGCAGCTCTACTGTCTCTCCGTTATTACAAATTGAATTTAAAAATGAAATAAAACCCGAAAATAAATAGAGGAAAAGATTAAACTTTTTCTTAGAAAGATAAAACATAATTTTTTGAAAAATTACAAATGAAGCAACCGCAAATGAGTTGTTTCATTTGAATTATATATATATTTTTTTATTACAAATTTATATAATAAATCCCCTCAAAATTTTAATGTGAGAGAGCCCCTTCCTTCGCTCTCTCTCGTGAGACACAACCATGCTGGTAAGTTTCATATATAATAAAATCAAATTATTATATATAATACTTACCTGCAGCTCTACTGTCTCTCGGTTAATAAAAAGGGAATTTAAAAAACCTGAAAACAAGTAACAAAAGAAAATTCAGACACAAATATTGAAAAATATGAAGCATTTCAAATCTAAAACTGAAAGGTAAAAAGAGATCAAATGCGCCACATACGAAATTAATGCGAGGGGTGTCCCTGTTTTGCGCTAACTAATTTCTTAATGTCTGGATTCATTGACGCGTTAATTTTTAACAACAAATTGCTTTCGACGTCTTCTAATCTGTTCCTATACTTATTTTTCAAGTGAGCCATTGACGAAAAACTTAATTCGCACAAATAGGACGTATTAAACGGAACCAGAATTTTTAGGGCTGTTACTGCAAGTTCGGGATATTTCCGTTTCATGAAAACCCAAAATTGAGAAATCGTGTGCTCTTGAAAATCAGCTTTCAGTAGTTCATGACAAGAGAGATCAATCAGCTGATGTTGGGCTTTTGTTTCCAATCGGGCATGTTCAACCAAAACTGGTTTAAAAGGGTTAAGAACCCACCCATTCGCAAACTCACGCTGTTTAGGAAAAAACGCACGAATGTCAGTCTTCAATCCTTTCAAATGCTCGATAAAGAGCATTTTAACGCTGGATTCGATGACATGCTCTTTCATACACTCTGCGAGTGAAAAGAAGGCATCGTACTGATTACATTCAAATTGAGTGATCCAGTAATCAAACTTCTTCAAAAAGCCCTCGATCGCATACTGAACTGCAATTATGACGGTATACGTACCTTGCATATTCAGATTGAGATCGTTCAAAAGCCCAAAAATGTTAGCTAAATAACAGACCTTCAAAACCCAATCATTATCTTTGAATTTTGAAGCCCAGGCATTGTTTGATTCACACAAAAAAAGGTACACTTCTTCTCTCATAGCTACCAAACGATGAAGTACTTTTCCTTTTGAAAGCCAACGTACCTCAGTATGGTAGAGTAACTGAGAGAAAACAGCTCCTAAGTCCTCACACCTTTTTTTAAATAAAAGGCTGTTCAATGCACTGGATTTAATAAAGTTGACAATTTTGATGACATCATTCATCACATTTCGCAAGTCTCTTGGCATATGTTTAATAGCAAGAGCATATTTATGGATCATACAATGACGCCATTCAGAATTTGGTGCGATATCATTCAAAAATTTGATGAATCCAACATTTTTTCCCGTCATAGCACTAGCACCGTCCGTACAGATGCAAGTGCATTTTCTCCAATCGATGCCAAAAAAGCTCATATTGTCCATAGTCCATAGACACTCACCGGTGTTTCGACCGGTTAAGCCCGCGCAAAAAATTATGCGTTCTTCTATGTCATCTTTGCCAATGTAACGGACAAATGCTAATAATTGGGCTACGTTGCTGACGTCAGTTGACTCATCGAACTGGATAGAAAATACGTCACTATGCTGAAGATTTACCTTCAATTGCTGCCGGATGTCACTGGCCATATCTCCGATTCTGCCATTAATTGTTTTGGCAGACTGTGGAATCTTTTGGATCATATCTCCATGATCTTTTCCCCATAAGATATCAGACCACTCAGCAGCAACTGGGTTTAAAATATTTTCGACTTCATTGTATGGCTTGCCAGCCCTTGCTACAGCTAATGCTGCAACATACGAACACTCTGTCAATTTGCTATTTATTAACACTTCCTTATCAGACTCATGAGTGCTACCACTGAATTCCTGTTCCTGTTCTTCAAGGTCACTCAGTTTCTTTTCGTAATTCGAAATTGGCACATCTAACATGTCCGGATGTATTTTTACTCGGTGGCGATTCAATTTCGAAGGACATTTCGAATTCGCGGAAAGAAATTTGTAGCAAATAATACACTGCGGAGTATTATCTACTAACCGAAACCCATAGCGCAAGTAATCACTCCTATTCCCGTTTCGAACACCGATAAAAATTTTCACTACTATCTGCCTCAAATGGCTAAGAAAACTGAAGCTTTCTTCATTAATATTCTGAATACGTAAGTGTATTTCCTCCTTTCCCACCTTTTCCCCAATTTGACAATTTTGAACCAATCATGAGTCGCAACATTTCGCTTACGTTGCTGTTACATTACCCATCTCCCGCCTTTTCCTAATTGGACCCTTTCGGACCAATCATACTATCTAAATATTAAATTTTTAAGAAAATTTAACAAATGGCGGTTTAACTAATAATTAATTAAATACTAGGTGACTGAATCAGACTCATTTTATATTTTATTTAGCAATTTTTAACTAATTCAGATTTAAAGTATAAGTTCAAATATTGCAATTAATTAAGAACTAGGCGAGTGAATCAGTGACTGACTTCGTTTCTCATTGGCTCATTGTAAAATAATTCATATTTAGAGTACAATGTTTGAATATTGCATGCACTTTGTTAATACTTTGCACCCCCTTTTTTCTTTCTTGCCTTATCCTCTCCTTTTTTCCATTTCCGCCCTATCGGATCAATCATATTATTAATTACAGGTACTTGCAATCATAAAAAGCACAGAGTTTGAATTTCAAAATTTCAAATTGCCAATTTTAAAACTGAAAATCTTGTCTTCACATTCTCATGCGAAAAGTATGAGAAATATTTTATATTTTCCATGCAAAAGTATCGAATATTAAAATTACTCAATAAAATGCCATTGGACACTCAGTTTGTAAATTAAAAATGTTCTTACAATGAAAATTACATTCCAAAATTAGGTATTTATCGTTAATTGATTTTTATTCTCTTAAGAAAAGATTGTAGATTGTCATGTAGTCGTAAAAATAACAAATTTTAAATTTTGTTGTTTCAAATTCCTCATTTTTTAACTAAAAATGTTTTTTTCGTATTCCTGTATGAAAAGTAATTTTATATTTTCTTTATAAGAAGATCGAATATTAAAAGAATTTTATAAGCTTACACAATGCCATTCTACGCTAATTTTGGAAATTAAAACGTTTCTAATAATGAAAATTGAATGTAAACTAAAATTGTTATTGTTCATTGAATTTTTGGGTTTTGAGACGTTTCTTAGATTCTTTTTTTTTAGATTTTTTTTTTTGATCGCAAAAATCCACAGATTTCGAATTTCAAATTGCTAATTTTGAAATTCAAGAATTTTTAGTTTTTAATTTTAGTCCCCGTTACTCGAACCGCTTAACAAAAGAAGCATCCGTGGCGGGTTGGACCTTTATGGCGGCAGCAGATACTGCCACGAGATTTTGACACGACCCGCCACGGCAGCTAAGGCTGCCGCGCGGCACTAGTTTGCCGACCACTGTTCTAGGTGGATAGTTTCTTGTAGTAAATAACTACAAGTGTGGGCTCACCACACCCACGACGGGCCAACAGCACGCAGTATTCTCGAATGGTCACCCATCCAAGTACTAACCGCGCCCAACGCTGCTTTACTTCAGAGATCGGACGAGAACTGGTTTTTTCAGCGTGGTATATATTTTCTTATATAAATGAAATTGTTTAAAATTTGCAAATGGTTTGGATTTTAAAATGAAAAATAGCCAAACTCTGAATTTTTAAATGAAAATTGTTTGAATGATTATTAATTTGTTTAAATTTGCAAAGTATCGTAGCAAAGAGTTATTGGTAAGGCATTCTTTGTTGATTCCGTAAACAAATTGTGCCTATTCGTTTAAAAATAGCTAAACTCTGAATTTGTTTCTGAAAATTGTTTAAATAATCAAAAATCATTGTAAATTTGCAAAGTATTGTAGCAAAGAGTTATGGAAAGACATTCTTCGTTGATTCCGTAAAAAACTTTGCGTTTTCGCTGAAAAATAGCCAAACTCTGAATTTGTTTATGAAAATTGTTCAAATAATTATTAATTGTCAGTTTGAAAGTTTCACAGCGAAAAGTAATCGCAAAAACATCCTTAGTGGACTCCGTAAACAAATTGAACATAATTCGTTTAAAAATAGCCAAACTCTGATTTTGTCTATGAAAACTGTTTAATTAATTAATGGTTATATGAAAATTTGAAAAGTTCCATAGCGAAGAGTAATCGCAAAGACATTCTTAGTTGACTTCGTAAACCTCTACTTCACCCGCATATGATAGTCCCTTATAAAGCAATATTTCTCGGATCTTTCCACACTGCGCATACGTCATTTAAAATATTAAAATGTGCAAATCAATTGTCCATAACAAACGATAATTTAAAATAATTATTTAATTTAAAAATTTAAATTTGGCAGGAAAAGTCTTATTTCATCGACTTCTTCCAGACTATTTATTCACAACTGTACAAAAAATGACGTTTCGGAATCGGACCGATTCCCTCATCAGATTATCTATTATGTACACGGCTTCACGTGGGTGCCCTCTCACGATGCAGATTAAATAATTGTGCAACTATAAACATTTACATGCAACTTTGGAAAAACAATCTAAAATGACGGCGCTTATTAACATCTGCGTTTCGACCTGCATCTGGTGTAAAATATTTTGATTCTGAAGAATGTGCCATTATATCCGGAATTTTAGTACAAATCTTCATGGAAGTACAAAGTAAAATGATATAACAAATTATTTTTGAAATACAGTAATCATATTTCGGTAAATAAAAATGAAAGACGAAAGGTAGAAACTGATAAAAAAGGCGATAAAAATGATCACTACATCTATCCTAAACAATCACCCAAGACAGATTTATATGTAAACATCTTCGATAAACGTTAACTTATAGTAAAAAGATTTCACAAATATTTCACAAAGATTTAAAAAATTTCACAAAGGTTTTAAAAGCTTTCAAAGCATTTCTTAAGTAAAACTAAAATGATTTCAAGAATTTTTTGAAAAATTTCATAAACATCCATATCACTATCTAAGATGTTTACACATCAAAAACTGAAATTAAAAATTGAAAGGGCGAGATGAAAAAAATAATTTCTGGTTCTAACAAATTACTGGTTATATGTTCGATCGAGTGTTCAATCATAGCAAAAATTACGTAAAAATATATTGCAGATGAAAAATTAGTCCACAGTATTATGGAAAGGCAGAATATTGTTCAATTGAAGAGATTATTAAAGTGCTGGAAGCAATTAACAAAAATAAAAAAGACTGAAATTAATGAAAAGGAAACTTTTTACCATTATAAAATATTTTTATATAGTAAGTAAGTATACCATTAAGCCATTTCCCTTTATGGGTAGACGTGACACTACCCGATTCGGGTAGTGTTTCTAGGTCAATGGTCGGCAAACTTTTCGCTCGCTTTTCAGGTCAGGGCAGGGTTGGCCCAAGAAATTTTTTTCGCCTGCCGGGCTTTGTTCGTCAACGCTATGGTTCTCCTGCGTAGGGTTCGGTTGTATTAGCTTTTCTCGGCCGGGGTTCATTGTGAGACAGAGTACTCAATGGGAATAAAAAGTTAGCAATCAATTTTTTTTAAATTCTTATATTAGCGATTTAAAAGTTTTAAATTCGGAACATGTGACTTTTTTGCGATTACACGCATCTAAAATTGTTCTTGGGAAGTTAAAAGTCAATGTTTTGAAATATTAAAAATGTTATTAACGGTTACTTTTAAACTAACTTAAAAAATTGACTAATATTATCAATAAATCCAATTTATTAGTTTTATTTATTAGGTTATTAGTCCACAGTATCTTGAAAAGGCAGAATATTGTTCAATTGAAGAGATTATTGACAATTTGGGATAATAAATAAGAAGCACTAAGAAACGCAGCTCTGGTCCTAAATTTTTATAATTATGAAAAAAGTTTTTTTTGAAAATAATTTTTTGTTGCTTTTTTCATAATTATAAAAATTTAGGACCAGAGCCGCATTTCTTAGTGCTTCTTATTTATTATCCCAAATTTTCAAATCGATGTGGCTATTCGTGTGAAAATAACTTTACAAATAAAAAAAGTGTCGGTAAGGTAGGAATCCGGTTACGTGACCCACTCGTCACATGGCCTTAACAAAAAGAAAAAAGACTGAAATTAATGAAAAGGAAAGTTTTTACCATTATAAAAGATTTTTATATAAATTATATATATTTTCTTATACAAATGAAATTGTTTAAAATTTGCAAATGGTTTGGCTTTTAAAATGAAAAATAGCCAAACTCTGAATTTGTTTCTGAAAATTGTTTAAATAATCAAAAATCATTGTAAATTTGCAAAGTATTGTAGCAAAGAGTTATCGAAAGACTTTCTTTGTTGATTCCGTAAAAAAATTTTGCCTTTTCGCTGGAAAATAGCCAAACTCTGAATTTGTTTATGAAAATTGTTTAAATAATTAATAATTATTGACAATTTGGAAAGTTTCATAGTGATGATTAATCGCAAAGACATTCTTTGTTGATTCCGTAAACAAATTGAGCCTTTTCACTAAAAAATGTCGAAACTCTAATTCCGTTTATGAAAATTGTTAAAATAATTAATAATTGTCAGTTTGAAAGTTTCAAAGCGAAAAGTAATCGCAAAGACATCCTTAGTTGACTCCGTAAACAAATTGAGCCTATTCGTTTAAAAATAGCCAAACTCTGATATTGTCTACGAAAATTGTTTAATTAATTAATAGTTATTGAAAATTTGAAAAGTTCCATAGCGAAGAGTAATCGCAAAGACTATAACAAACAATAATTTAAAATAATTATTTAATTTAAAAATTGGAATTTGTAAGGAAAAACCTTATTTCATCCACTTCTTCCACACTATTTATTCACAACTGTACAAAAAAGTGACGTTTCGGAATCGGACCGATTCCCTCATCGGATTATCTATTATGAAATATGAACAATTAGAAACATATTATGTAAAAAAATATAAAACATAATAGTAAAATTAATAGAGTAGTACATTACGATACCGCTTACATTTCGCAGATAGTTTGTTAGTATTTTGTAACCAATTATATATACGGATAGATGAAATCGAAATTATTCTGATAAAAGTGTAAATTTACCTTTATAATGAATAAGTATGTAGAATTTGAATAATATTTTATTATTCGGAATTAAAACATTTTCTTATGTAATAGTTATATTAAAAATTAAAAATTATATTTAAAGGGATGACGGAGTGTGCACCCTCCGTCTCCATCTTAAGATATGAGCAGTCGCTATATTGAGAACATTTATCTGAAGAATGATGCCTTGACGCATGCGCAGTAACCCTTCTAAAAGATCATAGGCGTACGAACTAGCAAAACAATATCATAAAATATATGTGATTGAATAATAATAATTTAAGAATCGAATTGAAGAAGACTAAATCAGTTTCTTGTTTGAGACATTTTTTTTAATGAAAACCCTTTCGGCAAGGGAACGCTTATAATAATTAGGTTCAACATGTAGGATTTCAACCTCATCCCATTTAATGGCAGTTGGATCCCTATTATGGCATTGAACCAAATGTTTAGCTATAACTTCATGATTTTTTTCCACATGGTTGATGTTATTTTTATGTTCCTTTATTCTAATGCGTAGGGGGCGTTTCGTTTCTCCTACATAAGCCCTGCCGCAGTTACACGTGATTTTATAAACTACGTTCATTAAAAAAGAAGGCGGTAACTGTCTTAACAAAGTAATTGATTTAGACTTCTTCAATGAATCTTACAACATGATTTTAGATTCACTACGGTAAGTCCACTTCTATCTCGCGTCTGATTATTTCTATCTACGTTCATGTGTTAATTTATATACCAATCAAATCAAATCAAAAATAATTTTCCAAATTCTTTTACAGATGTAAAAAAGTTCATCAATTTGAACAAGAGAATTAATAATTTAAAAACTAGAGAATCATTTCTTGTAAATTGCAGGTTTCATAATTTATTACCAAAGAATATTACTAATGCTACTAGGAATGTTAGAAATTTACAATTTTTTAGTCACAGTGCAAAAAACCATGTTAATTTCATAGTAGAATCTTTAGAACATCGTTTGCTTAATGATGAAATCAAAGACTTGAATATCCATTTAGAATATTTAAAACAAAATTTCAATAATATTAAAATAAATTTAAGAAATTCACTACCTACTAATATATATTCAAACATTATAGAAATGCAATTAAATACCTCAAAAAATAATTTAAAAGATAAACAAAGATTGGAAAAAAAAACTTCAAAATTTAAAAATTAAAAGTAAAGTTCAAGTACCTATTAATATAAATAAACATAAAGATATAAATAATGGTGATTCTAAAGATCCTTGGATAATAAATTTTACTAATGTCGATATTCCAGACAAAGTTAATGATATTTTAAGGTTAGGAAAAAAATTTAGTTCTTTTTTAACAAACAAAAGTAAAATAATTATGGATATTGTTAAAGATATAGAGTCAAATATTGGTTTAATTGAAAACATTGAAGATCGTGATTTGTTAACACACAGAATAATTAATACAGCGAATAATTTTTTACAGAATGATAAAATTACAAATGTTGATAGAGTCATAGCACAAAACATTAAAAAAACCCAAACATTTATTAAATCTAATAAACAATTACTAATAACTCATGCAGATAAAAGTAACATTACAGTAATACTTAAAAAAGAATCTTATATTAAAAAAATGCAAGAATTATTAAATGATACTACAACTTATGAAAAA
The DNA here is from genome assembly GCA_932195095.1 of Andricus curvator. Lineage (NCBI taxonomy): Eukaryota > Metazoa > Arthropoda > Insecta > Hymenoptera > Cynipidae > Andricus > Andricus curvator. Next base: position 80,123 of record CAKNYM010045942.1, read on the forward strand.
TTAAATGAAAACCCTGAAAAAGAATTAAAAAATAAAACATTTAAATTGTTAAATTCTTGGCGAATTAATGGATATTTAGGAGAAGAATTATTACGCAAAGATATTTTAGTTCATGATACTAACATTCCTAGAATGTATGGGTTACCTAAAGTTCATAAACATAATTGTCCACTTCGACCTGTAGTTTCATTGATTAACTCACCTACATATAAAATGGCTAATATTTTCAACGACATTCTTAAAAAAGCATTAATAGTACCAAAATATCAAGTAAAAAATTCTTTTGAATTTAAAAATAAAATAATTAATAAAACAATTCCATCTGATCATATCATGGTTTCTTTAGATGTTTCTTCATTATTTACAAATGTACCAATTGATTTAGTTATCAACAGTATTTTAAGTAGATGGATTTATATAAAAAACTATACAGATTTACCTATTGATAAATTTGAAGAAGGAATAAAATTTTGAATGGAACAAACAATTTTTAAATTTAATAACAATTTTTACAGACAAATTTTTGGAACACCTATGGGTTCTCCTATTTCTCCAACATTAGCTGATTTAGTTATGCAAGACTTAGAATCAAATGTCATAAAAAATTTAAATTTTTCTTTACACACATATTTTAGATACGTGGATGATACTTTTATTATATTACCGAAAGATAAACTACTTTACGTTATAAATCAATTTAACTCTTATCATCCTAGACTTAAATTTACACATGAAATTGAAAGTAATAATTCTATTCCTTTTTTAAATGTTAAAGTAATAAAAACCGATTCAGGTAATATTATAACAGATTGGTACCGTAAAAATACGTATTCTGGCAGATATTTAAATTTTCTTTCTAACCATCCAATACAACATAAAATTTCTATAATAAAAAATCTTATAGACACAGCGTTAAAATTATCAGATGTATCCTTTCACAGTTCAAATATTGAATTTATTAAAAAAACTTTATATTTAAATAATTACCCTACAGAATTTGTTCAAACACATATTAATGATAAAATTAAAACAATTACAGATTCTTTAAACAATCAAACTAATATAAATATAGTTAGAAATTTTAAACCAATAGTATCAATTTTGTATCATGGAAAGTTATCTTTTCAAATTAAAAGAATTTTAAATGATTTTAATATTAAAACAAATTTTAGAATTGATTCTAAACTTAGGGCTTCCGTTTACGCTTAGAGTACAGAAGGATGTGTGAGGTATATAGAGGTAGGTTAAGTCAGGTTAACAAGTTTGTGAGGAGATGGTTTGCAATGGTATTTGAAGACTCTCAAACCGGTAAAAGGGAAAGAGTATAATAATAAATACATACATATAACAAAATTTTTTACTTCGAATAATGAAGTATTATTTAAATTCTACATACTTCTTCATCATAAAGGTAAATTTACAATTTTATCAGAAACTTATTAATATATTTAATAACTTAGAACCCATTCTCATAAATACGTATTTCAATTTCATTTTCAAATAATATATTTTAAATATTACAGGTTAAAGGTATCGTAATTTACTACTCTATTAATTTTAATATTATTTTTTATATTTTTTCACATAATATGTTTCTAATTGTTCATATTTTATAAGAGATAATCTGACGATTGAATCGGTCCGATTCCGAAACGTCATTTTTTGTACAATACTGAATAAATAGTCTGGAAGAAGTCGATGAAATATGTTTTTCCTTACAAATTACAATTTGTTATTTCCCAGACGTTCAATCAAGAATATTAACATCCCAAAGTTCTTTTCATATTTAATTTTACTTCTTAACCATTATTATTTGTTGTATACCATTGATTTGCACACTTTATCATTTCATATAAGCGCGCCAACAGTAACCAATCCGCTTGCTGACACGACGCATACTCAGTGCGGCAAGATCTAAGAATTGGAAGAACTGAGTAACGTGGACATCACCCAAGCTTCTTTTTAATATAGTATATAGCGAACTAGATAGAGTATGAAGTTGGCTACGAATCGCATGCGAAAGATGAACCACTCCGGGGGGTGGTGGAGAAGGGACGAGTATTAGCGAGAAGATACATTTTAAATTACAAAAGCAACGAAATGTTAACAAACATATCACACACTACCGGTACAAAATAACTAGAAAATCTCTAAAGAATCTCAGGTTCAGTCACTTTTCTGACATATTTAACTATAGTTACTCATAAAGTAGTTTTTAAAGAACCAGGTGTTGTTTTATGATGCCTACAAACCATATTTCACCCGAATACTTGCCGGCAGAGGGATCCTATGTTTGTAACCAGGCAAATATTACAAATTTAAAAAATATATATATTTTACAATTAGCTAGTATAAAATTCTCTTTAAATAATGCTAGAAAGTTGCGGTTTTTTTGGAATTTTCAAATTGTTGTCTAGTTTTCACTTATAGTGTAGTAGGGCATTTCCATGAAAATACGGACATGACACTGAGAAATTCAAATTAATCCTGAATGCTGAATAAATAGTTATAAGTAAGTAGAAAACATAGTAGTTTCTAAGCGTAAACATGATATTGTCAAAAAATTGTAATACCGTATTTTAAAATGTTTAAATTAAGTAAATGTGGAAGGAGTGACTTGTCTTCTCGGGAGATGTTAATTATTTATAACGTAAGTGCATTGCATGGTCAAATACAATTAATTTCTCATCATGTATGCATAATGTAGGCATCAGAAAGCACATTCGATCGAGTTTGGAGCCATTTAATGTTTGAAATTGTTTAATAAGTTAATTGAAAAATTGCGTAAGTTCGTGCTTGTGCGTCACGCAAAAATATGTATTTACTTTGTCACAACGCCAGAAGTTCATCACATAAACTGGTGCAATCTAGAACAATGCGAAAAGTGGAAAGAAAGAAATCCCGGGTAAAAGTCATAAGTATAAGAGTGATCAATTATCGACTTTCTGAAGTATAGATGAAGTATGGTGTACTCTTTATCTATACTTAAGGCTCATGTAGGGGGTAATTTAACCGAGAAAACTCACCTGAAAAAAAGCAATTCCAAATGCTAGCGCAACGAATGATTATCGGGGGGCAATTTTTTTCCTCTTGGAAGATCAAATCTATATTTGAGGCGGAAAGCCCCTGCGGATCGTCAACACTTGCGATAAATAGGTTAAATTCCTTAAATATTGCATTTCCAAAGCAGCAGAAAAAAAATAAACAACTGGTGCGATATTCAAAATAGAAAAATTATTCCAACAGACAAAAGAGTTTATTTCGGAATTTTTTGAGTCATCATTTTACTTTTAATGTATTTTTCCTTCTTTTAGTGTTTTTATAAAAATATATTTTTTAGTAAGATACATTTGTTATGGGTTTTAATAATTTATTACAACTTTATAAAAATGATCACTCTTTTGTTTCTTGGAATATTTGTTCTATTTTGAATATCGCACCAGTTGTTTTTTTCTGCTGCTTTGGAAATGCAATATTTAAGAAGTTTAACAGCAAATTTAATAGCAGGGACTTTCCGCCTCAAATATGGATCAATCTGATTTTTTTTCAAGATATCCTAGCAACGTTATAAAAACAATGCATATCATGAATTATAGCCCGTCCGATAATATAAAAAGTTCGTGGTTCTAGTGATTTCATGAGAAAAATGTGTATTTAAGATTATTCGCGCATAAATCTCTGTTTTCAGCTTTATAGGAAATAATCACAAAAGATAAGGATCTGCAATGGAAAATTTATTGGTAAAGGATCGAGAATCATTAATTCTTAACCAGCATATAGTACTATTATCACAAAAACTTAACAAGTTTTAACCAAATTATCATTTAGGTGAAATATTTAATCCTAAATTATTCAT
>CAKNYM010045942.1:84378-100794 GCA_932195095.1 Andricus curvator
ATGAATAATTTAGGATTAAATATTTCACCTAAATGATAATTTGGTTACAACTTGTTAAGTTTTTGTGATAATAGTACTATATGCTGGTTAGGATATATATATATATATATATATATATATATATATACTATAGCCATACAATTCAATGCGAGGATGAGGACGGAAGGGGCCTTTACAAGGAAGGGGAGGGATTCGAAAGGAAATCGAAGGATAAGATAATAAACAAGGAGGGGAAAATTCTTAGGGACTGGATGGAGGATAGAGGCTGGGCGGTTCCGGTTTCGGTTTTGATTCTTCTGGAATCAAACCAAAGGGCCTATGACAAAGCTACCGATCGCGTCCTCGGGATGCGGATAGAGGGTCCCTCTACAAAGGGTTTCTGCTGAATATTGTTACAATAATTAATAAGCAGTCGCGTCGAAGTATTTTGGTGAGAAGTCTGCGAAATCCAGCATCCACTTAAAGAAGGTTCAAAGAACATAAATAACTTCAAGGAACTGTGCAATGCCCTCATAACACCTGAGGAAGAATGCCCAACTATCACTACCGAGGAGGTGAAAAAAGTTTTAAGGGGCATGAAGAAATTTTCCGCTCTGGGAGCAGATGGTACCAAGACCTTCTGGTGGAAGAAGTTTCCTTCAATCCACCAGCATCTGGCCCGCATTTTCACCTCATATCTAAAGTCGGAAAAGCCTATTCCGGAGTGGTTGGTGAAAGGGCGCACAGTACTCCTTCCAAAGATGGGCAACTTAGCTGACCCGAAGAATTACAGGCTGAGCACACTGTATAAGATCTTCACAGCTATCCTAAATAATAGGATTGTTCGGACTATCCGACCTGTGTGGCGAGAAATGTACGAACGACGCGGCGCAAAGAAAGGCGTAGCATGATGTCGGGAAAATCTGCTCATCGATAGATGTGTCTGCGAAGACGCAGCATCCTACAAGCGCTTCATATCGATGGCCTGGATTGGTGACCGGAAAGCTTTCGATTCAACCTCCCATAGACTTATCATCTGTCTGTTGGAAAGCTTGAAGGTTCATCCGCACATCGTGAGCTGCATAGAGAGATTGATGCCGCTTTGGAAAACCAGATTTACTATCTAATCTGGAAAACATCATGTGACAACTAACACCGTGACCTTTCAGAGAGGTGTCATTCAAGGCGATACCTTGAGCCCACTCCTCTTTTGCCTCACATTATTGCCACTATCTCTCCCACTTCGCCATTCCGAAGGGTACTTCTGTGGCAAGCCTGGAAATCGAAAGCATAAGGTCACTCATGTATTTTACATGGATGATCTTAAGATCTATGCTAAAAATCAAGAAAAACTACATCTAGCTCTAGACATTGTCAAAGAGTACACTCAAGAGATTGGAATGGAGTTCGGCTTAGAGAAATGCGACAAGATTAATTTGAAGAAAGGAAAACTTAATGGCATCCCCGAAGATCCTGAGCTCGTCGACAGAAGCGCTATACGATACCTTGAGGCTGGAGAGACCTATACATACCTGGGCGTGCCACAGAGCCGCATTCAGGACGTGACATCTATAAAGGATAATCTCCGAAGCAGATACAAACGTCTCATCCGGCAGATTTGGTCTTCCGAACTGTCGGCGAGGAACAAAGTATCTGCAACGAACATGCATGACGTCCTGGTAGTACTCTATTCATTTGGAGTGGTTCCATGGACGAAAGCGAGCTCAGATCCCTTGATATCGGGTCACGAAAGGTTATGTATATGAACAAAAGTATGCACCTTAAGTCTTCTGTTCCGTGACTCTACATCTCGCGCCGTCAAGGTGATCGCGGAATACTGAATCTTGAATGTCTTCACAACAGGATTATTCTGGGTGCAGCACATATAGTCGCAAATGGAAGAGACCCTTTTCTTAAAGTAGTCAGAAAGCACGAAGAAGTGGGCAAAGGAGCGTTTCTATACAAAGAAGCGGAGGAGGCTGCTGAAACACTGGGCCTTGACTTCAATATCAGGGGTGAGCAAAATGCATCAAATCTTATCCATCTCGAGCACTCACTCCTGAAGGACCGGATTAAGAAAGCAAAGGAGAAAAACTTCCGCGAACAGCTCCTCGACAAGAGGATGCATGGCATCTTCCACAGAAATGTGGAGGATCAGTCGATGTCGTATTTGCTAACGTTTGCTTTCCTTAAGCCAATACATTCCCGATGATAGCTGCAGAGCGTGTCATGAACACTCTGAGCATCTAGGACAAATACTATGCAGTTGTCCAACTCATGCGGTAATGACTGACATCCAAAGGCACAATGCGGCACTAAAAATGCTTTATTACCATCTCTGTCACTCTTACGGCATGAACCCTACCGCTAAACGGGAAATAGTCAATTGTCGAAAATGAGAAGTGCCGCATATACTGGAACGTCATATTCTCGACGACTGTTTCTGTAGCGAACTCAAGGCCTGACATAGTTCTTCTTGACTTCGAGAAGCGAACCATGTTCGTTATCGAATTTTCGGCACCAACTGACAAAAATATCATAGCCAAGGAGAATGAAAAGGAAGTGGGGTATAAAGAACTTGCACGGAAGTTGCGACGGTTATACCCGACGGTCATACAGGCTAATCGTCCTGATGATCGGCGCTCTTGGAGGTACCAAGCTTTCACTGGTTAATAGCCTGAAAAATCATCGCTGCGTGTTAACAAAATGCTAAGACGCTTGCGGAGAAAATGCAGAAAGCGGTTGGTCTTGGGTCGCTCCGTGTCTTGGGTCGCAGACTGTAACCACCTATCTCACGGTCGTGAGACGTGGTTAAGGCTGAAATTTTACCCAGATTTCGCGGGGAGCGGGTGCAGTTTTTCAAATTAACACCCGCTCCCGGCGAAATCCCACGATTGTCCTTATGGCAAACGTTTAATTATGTATAATATAGCCATACAATTCAATGCGAGGATGGGGAGGGAAGGGGGCCTTTACAAGAAAAGGGAGAACTTCTAAATGAAATCGAAGGATAAGATAATAAATAAGGAGTATGAGATTCTAAAGGACTGGATGGAGGATAGAGGCTTGGCGGTGGCGAATGGTATGGTCACAGGGGACGAAGAGGGAGAATACACGTATGTAAGTAAGGTAGGGTTATCGGTGACCCCATTAGGGTTGTGGATAAGGGGGGAGAGCGGCGAAGGCAATGTTGGGAATAGGTGTCGACGGGGGAGAGTGAGCTGGACGAGGGAGGCGATAGAGAAGTATCAGGAGCAGTTATGGGCGGTACGCTTTGAAGGGGAGTCGGTGGAAGGGATATGGGAGGATTTGAAAGAAGAAGTGAAAGAGTGTGTGCAAAAGAAGGTATTCAGAAAGAAGAAGAAAGGAATGGTGAAGCCGTGGTGGGATAGGGAATGTAAAAAGATGAAAAGGAACGTGAAGAGGAAGTGCCAGAAGTGGAAAGAGGGAACTGCGAAAAGGGAGGAGTATGTAGAAATGAGGAAGGGGTTTAGATTTATATGTAAGAAGAAAGAACAGGAAAAGGAGAACGATCTGGAAGAGGAGTTGGGAAGTGTTAAGACAGAGGGGGACATGTGGAAGATAACAAATAGATTTAGGAAGCTTAGAGGGGGGATAAGCGAGAAGATAGGGAGTGAGGAGTGGAGAAAGTTTTGAAAAAAAATCATTTTAGGGCTCAGATTAAAGGAAGAGAGATGATGTGAGTTGAAGAACGAGAGAGGCAGAGATCGAGGAGTTGAATGACGAGGAGATAGAGAAACAGATAAGGAAGTTAAGAAGGTCAAAGGCAGCAGGGCTAGACGGGGTAGAGAACGAAGCGTGGCTGTTTAGTACACAAGAGGTTAGGCAGAGGCTGAAGGAGGTAGTGAAGAACATATGGAGGGGAGAGGGATTCCCAGGAGGGTGGAGAGAGGGGTTGATAGTGCCACTTTATAAGAGAGGAGATAGGGATAGGCAGGAAAATTATAGAGGGATTACGCTAATGAATACGGCATATAAAGTATACGCGATAGTGGTGGCGGAGAGGCTGCGGAAGGATGTCGAGGGTAAGGAATATTGTCGGAGACACAGACGAGCTTTAGGGCGGATAGGAGTACTATCGACAATATCTACGTTCTGCAGCACGTCGTGGATAGAGAACTAGCGGAAAAGGGGTCGAGAGTGTACGCGTTTTTTGTGGATTTCAAAGGCGCGTTTCCTTCGGTGGATATGGGGAGGTTTTGGGAGGCGATGGAGAAGAGGGGAGTGGAGAGAGGCCTAGTCGAGAGGGTAAGCGAGATATATGAAGAGACGAAAGATAAGGTAAGATGAGGGGAAGGGATTTCGGAGAGATTCTGGATGGATAGGGGGTTAAGGCAAGGTTGTCCGCTTAACCCAACGCTTTTTGCGATTTTAATCGCGGATATGGAAAGTAAACTGCAGGCTGGAGTGGTAAGAGGAGTTAGGGTAGAAGGGGTTAGAATTTGGTCACTCGCGTATGCAGATGACATAGTGTTGCTGGCAAAAAGCGAGGAGGCCTTAAAAGAGATGATGAAGAGGTCGAGAAGATAGCTGGATAATAATAGGTTAGAGCTGAATGCAAAAAAGTCCAAGGTTATGGTGTTCAGAAAAGGAGGTGGAAGGGATAACGGAGGGGAGTGGGAGTGGAGGGGAAGGAGGTGCAGGAGGTGAAAGAGTTTGTGTACCTGGGCCTCTTGTTTCGGAGAAATGTGGGAGTGGATGGTCACATAAAAGAGAGTGTAAGGAGGGCAAATATGGTGATGAGGCAGGTGTGGGGGTTGGGAAAGAAGTTATTAGCAGATGATTTTGGAAGGAGAATGAAATTGTTTGACTCACTAGTGATGAGTGTGCTACTGTATGGAGTAGAGGTGTGGGGGTGAAAGGAAAGTGACCAGGTAAATAGGACACAGGAGAGGTATCTACAGTGGACACTGTAGTTGGCAAGGAACACGCCTAATTATATTGTAAGGGCGTGTAAATATGAGGAGTAATTTTTGGAAGAGGGAAGTAAGCTGGTTAGGGAGTGTTGGTGGGAGAAGGAGAACAGGAGAGGGGGTGGGAAGATGGTGGTTGAAAGGGAAAGGTATTTTAGAACGAATGGACTGCAGATGGATGAAGTGAGAAGGAATAAGGAATAAGAATAAGAGAGTCAAGGTTTAACGGGAACTATGGGTGGATTATGCCAAGGAAGAGAGCGCAATATTTGTGTAAGAAAGGAGAGAAAGGAAGTCAGGAGCTTATAGCGAGGATGAGATGTGAGTGCATGGAGCGTTTTAAAAGGTTCTGGCTTTCTAGGGAGAAGAGGATGTGTGAAGTGTGCGGGACGGGGGATGCAAGAGTGGAGCACTGGTTGGAAGAGTACGTGGAGGTGGAAAGGAGTAGGATAAGCATGGAGGTATTGATGCATGAAAGGGGGGCAAACGCAGTAGCATGGGTGAAGGGGGTGTTGAGTAAGATGGAGAAGAAGAGAAGGAAGGTGGAAGAGGAATGGAGGAGGAAAGATTGTAAATAGAAGAGGAAGTAGATATATGTAAACTGTGAATATTGTAAATAGTAGATAAGTAGTAGGTATTAGCCGCGGAGGCAGGGTTTGGCAATGCGAGGCAAAGCGAGAAAGTAGGGACATGCGTGCGAGGCGAGGCGAAGCGAGGAAAGCAAGGCGATAAGAGCGAGTGGTTTTAGAGATAAGGTGTGGACGGATGTTATTTTTTGATCTATCTGCTATAGTCATACTTTTCGTATACTTTAGATATATTTTTCCTATAAACATACTTTACATACTTAAGCTATACTTCACAGATATACTTTAGCAGAATTTTCCTATACTTCAAGCATACATCGATATACTTTAGCTATATTTGAGATATACATTCAATATACTTTATTCAAATATACATGAATTAGTATGGGATGGTCTCATTTACCATACTTTTACTATACTATCTGAGAGATCACTCCCATAAGATTTCCCAGATGTTTTCCTAGATCAATTCCATACCATAATTTTTTTACCCGGGCAACCAAGAAGACTGCAATAAATATTGGATTCGCAAAATCCAATATCTTTTTGCCCTGTAATAATTATTGAAACCTACTACTTTTGATATAACACTCTTTTACTTTGGCATGCATAAAAGTCAATGAGTTATGCTAAATTTATCACTTCTTAAAGTTGTCTTAGGAACGAAAACATTTCCATTAAGGAATCGCACACCTTGTGTGCGTCACGATTCGTATTTGTCCATCACGTTAGGAAAATTAACTGTAAATTCGTTTTTAATTACTATTGAATCGAAACCTCATCGTTATATGTTTTTGTGGGCCCTGCAGTATCTACCTATGCATATTAAATATTTTTTAAACATTTCAATTCGCAGAACTTGGACCAAAAATACCACGGAGTGCAAATCCATGTCCTAAAAACGTCCGTGCATCACGGTAGTTTTATGAATACAAAAGACACCTATTATTCATAGAAAAAAAAATATGGAGGCTTCGAGATCGCCTGTATAATATATATAACAATTCGTAATAGAAAAATTAATTCGAAAACGTATAAGGACCCCAGGAGATGAATTACAGTAGAAAGTGACGTACAAACGGCCGTGCAGTACGCATGGAAATTCCCAGTAATAATTATTAAAATTCAACAAAAATAATTGTTCAAACAATTTATTATTTTTTTAGCGATTTTCTCTTAGAATAGATTTAGAAAGTCGCGATTTTTTCTGAATTTTTCAACTTTTCAGTTAGATCGAAGCCATAATCAATTAAATTTAACAAACATAATTGTTTAAACAATTTATTATCATTTATAACATATATATATATATAACCAAGAATAAATAATTTTATTTATTTATTTAGGGCGGATAGGAGTACTATCGACAAGAGGAGTTAAACTCCTCTTAAATTTATTTATTTAATTATATATATATATATTAACCTTATATATATAATATATAATTATAATTTATGGCAACGGCCATACCACGCTGGAAACACCAGTTCCCGTTAGATCACTGAAGTTAAGCAGTGTTGGGCGCGGTTAGTACTTGGATGGGTGACCGTCTGATACTACTGCGTTGCTGTTGGCGGCCATGGGTATGGTGAGCCCACACTTGTAGTTATTTACTACAAGAAACTATCCACCAAGAAACACTACCCGAATCGAGTAGTGTCACGCTTACCCCTAGAGGCTCGCCGAAAGGGAAATAGCTTAATGGTATATATAACAATATTCTCTTAAGAGAATGCTAGGTAGTTGTGACTTTTTCTGAAATTTTCCCCTTTTTATCAACTTTTCACTTAGAACTTGGAGTAAAGAAAAAGTTCAAAATTTCAGAAAAACCTGCAACTTACGATAGCATTACTCTAAGAGAAAATAGTTATGAACCATAATGAATTGTTTGAATAATTGTTTCTTAACTTGCATTAATTATTCACTCACAACGTACAAAGTGAATGCAATGTTGAAAATAAATAATATTTTAGGAAATTTTGAAAGAATCCCAGACATTTTTTACTCATTTCAATAGTTTGAAGGGATTTCAAATATTTTTAAATATTTTAAGGTATTTTAAGATTCCAAGGCATTTTCAACAGATTTAAGATTTAATATCAGTTGCTCTTCTACATTGGAAAGATTAAGAAAATTCTACTTTTTTAGAATATCTTACCCTGCGTCGTTTATTAATCATTATTTCCTTTTATCCACGAAATCGACCTTAAAAAATAACTATCAGTAATGTCACTGCGAAAAATTGTTTAAAAAATTATTGATTTAAAAATAAGGGTATAAGTTCTGACATATAAGAAAATACTAAATAATATAATAAGGTGCAAAGTGTAAGAGATCAAGATAAATTAGAATTTTCTCCTCGTTTCCTATGGAAACGCACAAGTGAATGATGATTAATCGTTTCAATAATTGCAAACTATCTTTCACATCAAATATCACTATTATAATTCATTAAATACGTTATTGACTCCAGAAAGTAGTAATCTTCCAAGATTTACAGGGCGAAGAAATTGTTCTAAACAAATAAAATTGTTTAAATAATTTCCAAAATAGATTAAAAAAATAATCATTCCTTAAACATTACTTAAGAAGTGATTAAACTTTAATGTATGAAAAATTAATAACAAGTACTTTTTTAAATTTTTTTTTAAACTACCTTTTCCCACTTAAAATAGACACGGGTTAATGTTGACCGATTTTTAAAAAAAATATGGAACTTCTTTTTCCGGTAAACGAAAAAATTGGGGGGATCGATCACAAAAAACTGAATGTCGAATTTTTATAGGTATAAATTTGCAAGACCCTAATGCGTACTGTTCTAATTTGCTAACTTTAGACTGACAAATGATACGCGCTAGCGAACAAAAATTATGCACACCCGGGTATTTTTTTAAAATAACTTAAAAATTCATGAAATTCGTGACATCTAATTCTCACTTGGATCTTGTCTTAAGGCCAGAAAGTAGTACTAAAATGTTATTCGTAATGTATGAAATTTATGTGGGACTATTTTTTTAGGGTTCTGTTTTAATACCGAAAACCATCCTAGTAATAATTTTTTTACAGTGTACATATCAAGTAATTAAGAAGAAAAAGAATCTGTAAAAATTTATCACGACATAATAACCTGAAAAGTATTTTGTTCCTCATTTAACGAAAATGGAGCAATAAATCAGACTTTTTACTTATGTACTAGAGTCTCAAAAAGCGCGCTCTGCGCGCGACTAATAATTAATTTTTACATCAATAATTGTGGAACTCTAAACATTTTCATGCAACTTTGGAAAAAACCTATAAAATGTCGGCGCGTACAAATTTTCACAGAAATACACAGTAAATGATCTCGACTCGAGAATAGTCCAGATGTCAAGCCATTTCGAGCGCGCATAGCACTCGGATGGGTGAATATCTGCGACGTATACGACCGAGTTGTGTATTCGCTGCATTTTAACCTCGGTTTTAACTAATCTCGACCAGGAGGTTTGACGGGAAAAATATTTGAATAATGAATAATTATTGTGAATGTGCAAAGTGATGTACGAAATTCTTATTTGAAATACATACTTTGTTACTTCCGTAAAAAAGATTGAGCCAATTCGTTAAAAATAATGATATTACCAATAATAATTCTTGTAAATTTACAAAGCAACATATAAAATAGTAATCGAAAAGACATTCCTAGTCGACTCCGTAAAGAAATTCTGCCTATTCCTTGGAAAATAGACAAACTCTGAATATGTTTATGAAAATTGTTTGAATAAATAATTATTATTGCAAATGTGCAAAGTAATGTACGAAAGTCTTATTGGAAATACGTATTTTCTAGCTTCCGTAAACAAATTGAGCCTATTCCTTGAAAAATAGCCAAATTCTAAATGTTTTAATCGAAATTGTTTCCCTAGCATTCCCCACTACCAAACGAATCACTCGGGAATCAGCCATGAACGTAAGAACTCATATCCAGCTGGTTTTCCCCTTAAAGACTGGAGCCCCCTCCTCCCATGCCATGCTGGGCAATGAGTTCTTACGTCCATATCGTACAAGCGTCTAGGGAAAAGGAGAGTATTTGGTTTTGTGCAGGGCATGCGCACTGTGACCTTTCAGCCGCTTGCATTCTGCGCGCTATAATTTGAATTATGAAGACGTCAAATTGTAGTTATTTCACTACGAAAGGAAATAACGCTCAGTAAATATTTTTTTCAGATTAAACGTAGTTATATATCGGTCTTCTACTTGAAACTTAAACTAATAATTTTCTGGTAAGGAATTTTAAGCTTGAAAGAAAGAATTTAAACTAACAATCTATAAGTACTCTCTTATTCGAAAAAAATTTTTATAGCTTGAATTTTACACTATTATTTATTGCGAAACTAAGTATATAGGTATAAAAGAATTATTAGGACTAGGATTAAGTTTTTTTGACTTATATAAAAAATTGTAAATATTTGGTTATGCGCGCTACGGTTTTTCAGCTGCTCCGATTTAGCGCGCTATGGTTTGAACCTCAGACCCAAGTTAGTGACAAATGTGACTTGTCCCAGTACAGTGTATACAATCGTTACGGTTACGTAGTTAAATTGTGTTACAATGTTTTGTGAAACTTGCAATATTACTTTCACTAGATTCTCTAATTATAAATTACACGTAAAACGGCTTCATCCTGGTAAGAAAAAAAAATATTTTCTAAATAGAACCTAGCATTAAACATAAACATTTTTCTCAATTTGTTTCTAATTTAATTGTAGCGGAGTTTGATAAAGTGCCACCTCAGAAACCAAAAAAAAATGCCGTGGCAAAATGTACTAAATGCCACAAGGAATTTAAAAAGCACTATTATTTAAATGTGCATATGAAGGAATTTCATAAAGGTAAGTTTCTTATTGTGAATTATTTACTATAAGGAGTACATTAGCATTAGGAGATTTATTATGTTTATTATATAATTCGTCGCCCTAAAGTGATAGTACGCCAATGCCCTCAACTGTCAAACTGAGAAAATGAAGTTCAAATTTTAACCATAATATACTCTGCGAAAACATTCTCAAATGTCGAAATAAGTTTATCGGTCAAAAATAATGCGTGATCCAGAACATATTAACACAAATTTTAATACTATTATAAATGTATTTTAGGTGATGTGGAAAATTCGTTTTTGGTTGAACATTTATTTTTCTAACATTTAAACTATTCTCATTATGGTTGAAAATTGATCTTTATTTTATTGATATTTTATTTTTGGCAGAAAATTTATCTTTTTATTTGAAAATTCATGAATTTGGCTAAAAATTAAAATTTGTTTAGTCGAAGATTCATAATTTTAGTTAAAAATTCACTTCAACTATTCCATTTGTTGTGAAAAATTACCTTTTTTGACAGAAATGTAATTTTTTCGTTAAAAAATGATCTGTTTTGTAGAAATTTAACTACTCTATTTTTTGTTAGGAATTCATTTCTTTGGTTGACAAAAAAACTAGTTGAAATATGTTTTTGTTGTTGATAGAAAATTCATGTTTCGGATTGAAAATCCCACTATTTGGTCAAAAATTCATATTTTTGGTTGAAAATGCATCTTTGTGATTAAAAATTAATTTCGTTGGTTGAAAATCAATTTTTTTTACTGACGATGTAACTGTTACATTTTTGCTTGAAAATTTACATTTTTAGATGAAAATTAATTAATTTTGATGAAAACTCGATTTTTTTAATTTACTTTTCTAACTGCTAATTGAACTATTATATTCTTGGTTTGTAAATTTATTTTTTTCTAGTTGAAAATTCATATATTTTATTGAAGTTGTATCTTTTTTCGAAAAAAAGCTTTTTATTGATCTTTAAAGGATTTGAGAAAATGAAAAAAAATTCTTAACTTTGCTGGGAAAATTTAAAATTATTTTTTATTTTGAAAAATTAGTTTTAAGAGAATATTTAAAAAGATTTAAAAAAAAATGTTGAATACTCAATAACAATTGGACAATTATTGATATGGAAAATAATCGAGTAATTTAAAAATATATTTAGAAGTTTTGAAAAGATTCCAAAATAATTTGAAACGTGAAAAGATTTCAAAAAATTTAAAACACAATGTAGATTTGGCTAACAAATTTTTTTTTAAATTGAAAATGCATTATTTCAGTTAAAAGTTCATTTCTTCGGTTAAAAATTTAACAAATTTTGTTGAAAATTCGTTTTTTGTTCAAAATGATTCTTATTAAAAATGTAACTTCCGTTATTGGGCACCTAATAATCCGCATTGGTTAAGAACCATCGATCATCAACGGATTTGGGAAGTAAATGTATGGTGCGGGAATATTGATGATCAAATAATAGTTCCGATTTTTTTCGATGGCGACTTAAATAGATTTAGATACGTAGAGCTTATAGAACAACAATTGCCGATTTTATTGGAAAATCTTGATCTTCAATTACGGTTCGATATCTGGTTTCAGCAAGATGCGTGTCCGTCGCATGCCGCACGTATCAGTCGAGCAAGTTTAGATCGTTTATTTCCCAATAGGTGGATCGAAAAGTACGGCCCTGTCAATTATGCACCTCGATCCCCAGATCTTACTGTGCTAGATTATTATTTATGGGGAAGAGTAAAGGATTTAGTTTACCGCGAGCGCCCAACCACAAGAGCCAATATGATTAATAGCATTACCGAAGCAATGAGGTCACTCGATGTAGCAGAAATTAGACGAGCTGATGATAACTTTCAAGTCAAAGTACAGGCCTGTATTTTGCAAGGTGGACCGCAATTTGAACATTAAAGAGTTCGAATACAGGTTTCCAAAGAATATTTTCGTCTTTCAGTATTTCTAATGGCGGTAAATGGAATTAATATTTTTCAAAAATAATATTTGGAATGGAAAAAACCATACTACCATATACCATATTACCATATTTTTTGTCGTATAATCTGACTTTGTCATCAAAATGTATAGATTCGGCTTAAAAAAACGAACTTCCGGTGTAAAAATCTCACTTCCGGTCCAAACCGGAAGTTGTGAATATCACTAATCGAAAGCCCGTACCTAATTTACTTTTAAAATGTATTGTTGTTTTCTCAAAAATTCGGTTTCTCCAGATCAGAAGGGTTCCATGCAAATCGAACATGCGCTTAACGCAAAGGTCATTTAGAGGTCAAGAAACCGGTTTTAGAAAAAAAAATTTCAAACAAAACTTACGTATTTTTTAGCGTAGAATCCAAATCCGTCATAAAAATATAGATGTTCCATTTGAAAAAATGAAGTTTCGGTCTGATTCACCCACTTCCGGTCGAATCCGGAAGTTGATAATATGACCAAAAGGTAGAGCACGCCCGACTTGGTTATTATATTTTTTTGCGTTTTCCGAAAAACTGACTTCCCTCCATTTTAAGGGGGGTGGACGGGTGGTCTGGGACACCCGGTATATATATATGTATGTATGTATATATACATATATATATCCCTCTGAAGCCCAGCATTTTCTGGAGACCTCTTCCGTAACAGCTGGGTGCGCAGGCACCCACGAAATTCAATCATCTTTTAAATATGTTTAAAGTGCATGTTTTTATATAAAAAGGAGTGAAATGAAATCGGAAGAATGTCTAGAAGAATATTAGACCAATTCCAAAACGATATCTTTTTTTGTTTAAATTTTGTACAAACAAATGTAAACAAAAATTCGAAAAAATTGCAAAAATGACTTTTTTCGGTTTTTTAATGTTATTTCTTTTGTTTTTTATGTAATTGAAAAAAATCAGTGGGTTTAATAATCTGTAGACTTTGCCCTATAAAACTGTTTAAGTGGTTTTTCTATTAAAAAAAAATATATATATTTATCTCACCAAGTGATGGTGCACTTTTTGCCAAATCTGAATACTTACATTTTTGGCTGTTAGTTTTTTTTTAATTGCTCTTTTTCAACAAACTATGAGTGTAAATTAAAGCTTAAAGTGTCAGCTATCTAACCCAAATGCAAAAAAAAATTATTGTTCACTAACAATTGTTTAAATAAACAAAGAAGGTAAAAAAATGTGATAAATGCTTATCTCTGAAAGTCTTTTGCATTTATTGGTATAAAATTGAGTAAAGTTGAGGGTATACATCTTATAAAGTAAATTATACAAAAATTAATAATAAAAAATACTAAAAATTTATCCTAATTACTCATCTGAGCAATTTATGCACACTGCAATATTCAATGGAAAAATTCACTAAAATTTTTTTATTCACTTTTCAACTTATCAAGCACACCCTGGGTGCGTAGCCACCCTATACCGATTTTGCGACCGTCCTATACGAAAACCAGGGAAAATCTAAGGAGGGCCCTATGCCCTTCGAATAGCCTACAGTTTTCCCCTAATTTACAGCATATTTGCTCCGCCCCCTCGACGCTTCCCTTTTCAGAAAATTCACTTTTAGAAGCGCACTGGGTGTGTACACACCCAGCTGGTGCCCAGAGGGATATATATATATATATATATAGATATATACAGTGAATTTGAATACACTTATGTGGGAAAAGTTTGAAGCGTCTCGGCATCCTTGTAGAAACATAACCAAAATTTTTTTTCTTTTTGCATGTATTGTAACGTTCCAAAAATTCTTGCGGAAGGTATGTAGTAGTAGTAGTATACCATTAAGCCATTTCCCTTTCAGGGTAGGCGTGACACTACCCGATTTGGGTAGTGTTTCTAGGTGGATAGTATCTTGTAGTAAATAACTACAAGTTGGGCTCACCAAACCCACGATATGCCAACAGCACGCAGTAATCTCGAATGGTCACCCATCCAAGTACTAACCGCGCCCAACGCTGCTTAACTTCAGTGATCTGACGAGAACTGGTTTTTTCAGCGTGGTTTGGCCGTTGGCCAAATGTAGTGATTTTAATTATTTAATCATAATTAAATTGCAACATTTCATGGCGCCCAACGTGGGGCCCACGCCAAAATAAATAGGGTTCTTTTAGAAAATATAGCATCTTGAATGTTATGAAATTTTCAGGTTTATTTATCGTCTAATACAACTATTTGAAATGAAATCTTAACACAATTCTCGTACGCCAAAGTATCAAGACATTAAATTCTTTTGAGAGTAATTCCAAAATTTTATATAGAATTATTAAATTCTTTTAAGAAACGATTCTGAGAGAAAGGTTCCCGAGCAGAATTATGAATAACAGAAATTCTGAAGAAGTACCTGATTAACCCCGGTCATTTTTGAGAATCTACCCCCCCCCCCCCAATTGTTCAGATTACCAAAACCCTGACAATGTTGAGAATAAAATCCTCTTGAGTATTACCAATAATTTTCGCAGTACAGAACCTTAGGAATTCTTAGCTCTTGATGTCAAGTTCGTTTCTTATCTCGCGAATATTAATTAACCTTTTGCTATTACGTCATCGCTATTGTGCGCAAGAGTGAAGCATAGACAACGTGTTTATTTACCAACCTGGATTAAACTTGGGCATAATGAGTGACCACAGTAACACACCTGATTCGTGGATCTACCCACTGAATCAAGAGGATTTGATTTCGGAACTCGTAAATAGGGACTTGCCGACCGATGGTATTGTTCCCATCTTACGCGAAAGACTCGTTAGATTTGAGTGCGCTTTTAGAGTCGAAATTGAGTATGTTGATCCCGCGTTAGAGTTAGAACACTCAGATGGGTTGACGCTAGATGATTCACAAGCAGCTTGCTTATTAGTAGTGATAGGATATCGATATCGAAATATCGAAAATATCGGTATTCAGAGTCCGATATATCGATATTTCATATCGATATTTAGAAACCGATATATCAAAGTCAATATCGATATTTTGTCATAATTTCGATATCGATATCCCATCACTATTATGTTACTTGACAGAATGTGCTTTTTAGTTGAAAAGTGAGTGAAAACCCAAACAAAAACTAAATACAAGAAATCGTAAGTAGACATATTTTTCATTCATTATTTACCTTTGTATACTTTCTAATGTGTATAATGCGAATATTTCTAAATAACATAAGTCTCAGGGCAGAGTTAAAAAATCATCTTTTGGGTTGAAATATTTTGCTGAAAATTCATTTTTCTAAAGATTCATCATTTTAGTTGAAAATTCATCTCTTTACTTTAAAATGTAACTATTTTGTTGAGAATTCTTTTTTTTTGGTCAAAAAATAATTTTTTTTATCTAATATTGCAACTATTCCATGTTTGGTTAATAATTTATATTTTTTATTAACAATTGACCTTTTCTGACTGCAAATTCATGTATTTTGTTAAAAATTCGCTTTTTTTTGGTTGAGAATTAATTTTTTTAACTAACAATGTAAATATTCCATTTTTGGTTGAAAATTGATCTTTTTGGTTGAAAATTCATGTATTTTGATAAAAATTCGTCTATTTTGGTCGAAAATTAATCTTCTTGGTTGAAGATTCATCCTTTTATATTAAAAAAGCATCTATTTGGTTTTAAATTAATCTGGTTCTGTTGAAAATTAACTGTTTTTTTTTAATTCATATTTTTTATTTAAATTTAACTATTTGGTTAAAAATTAAACTATTTTCATGAGAATTTGACTTTTTGGTGGAAAATGAACTTTTTTGTTAAAAAATCATATTTTCGGGATGAAAATTCAACTTTTTTGTAGGTAATTCTTTCTTTTGGTTTTAAAATTCAACAATTTTGCTGAAATTTGATGTAATTTGTTGAAAATATGTGTTTTTTTGCAAAAACATTGATCTTTTTGCTAGAAAATTCATCTTTTTGGTTGAAAATTTAACTTTTTTGTTAAAAATTTGTTTTTGTGTTGTTAAACATGTATTTTTTATCTGAAAATTTCACTATTCTATTTTTGGTTAAAAATTCATGTATTTTGTTGAAAATGAAATATACATTTCGACTTAAAATCTTACGAATTTAAAGTGTTTCATATTGCATTCA